>CAEGAG010145085.1:0-102371 GCA_903067065.1 Brachyrhaphis terrabensis
AAAAAAACATACCGGTAAAAGTCACTGAGAACTTCTTAATCTTCCTCCTGAGCACTGAGACGTGTTAAGTTACATTAAACTTGCGTCTTCCTCGACACATATATTCCTCCTGTCTCACTCTTACCTTTTCTGCTCGAGCGCCCTTGGCGGCCGTTAGGAAAAATTCATAAATAAGCCGCATCGTTGTATAAGCCGCAGGGTTGACAGCGTGTGACAAAAGTCGCGGCTTATAGTCCGGAAATTACGGTATATTTCAGGTTTATCACATTCACTATAACTGTTGTGAGGCATGTACCTCAACGGGACTAAAAACTAATTTTAAATCAAAAGATGTCTTACTTCTAAAAGTAATTTAAGAATGTGGATAATTTTATTTTTATATATTTTTTTTTCTCCAAAGAAATTTATTTGTTTTCTGTTTTAGCAGAATTGTGAGGAATAAACATTACAACAAAGGTGAAAACTTTTTAATTTTTTGTATAATAAACCCTGACATGTTAGCAGGGGTCTGTACAGTTTTGAGACTCAGATTAGGTTTGTTTGTCTCCATGTCAACATCATGATCCGACAGAGTCATAAACATGCTTCGGTAAAGTAGTCTCCAAAACAAACTAATCTCATCGCACTGATGGGAGGCTCTGGAAAACTACAGGAGATGGCATAGCTACCTTCCTGAACGCCTCACAGGTTGGACACAGAACTCTGCACGCGAGTTCACTGCTTTCCACACTGCGGTTTGGACCATTTCATCAGAGATATTTACAACCAAGGCGTCAGAATCAGAACTACATGCCAAAATGCAAACATAAAACATAAAGAGAAAGACAGGCATGTGGACATTTGAGTCAGTGGGAAAGGGTGAGAGCAGAACAGTTCAAACACGCAGACACAAGCATGCACAGAAATTATGGGTTTAACAAACAAACTGCAGCACAGGAAGACGGATCAAAACCAGAACATTCCAGATTAACACACAGAAAGAAATGTTTGCATTTTAAGCAAGAACTATTTGTTTAACAGCTATTGCTAAAGTAAGTAAAAGTTAAATCTTTTGAAAACAAAACAAAACATTTCAACAGAAACTATTTAACCTTCAAAAAAAGCATCTTTTTTTTTTTTAGATTAATAGCAATATAGTGACATTTGTGCCATGCCAGTATGGATAACCAGAGTTAATATGCAGCCATGTGGCTCAGCTGTTTTGCATCAGACACTCAGCCCTGCTACCTGCTCTTCCATTGGAGGCTTTCGGTCACTACTCCTATTCTGTATGATCTGTTTGAGATGGACATAATAACACACAACTCTACAAATGGCCATTTCAAGTCGTACAAGACAACATGATGAAACAAGAAATAAATTCTTCTGGAAAACAACATTTTGTTGGGATCAATTAAGCATTTTTAAATTTGAGTTTTAGTTCTACATTCTGATCAACGATCCCAAATCCTGTTTATTTTTATTACTGTGAAAGTTCGGTCTCAGGACATTAGGTCAAAACTGACTGATATTTGAAATTGTGGATAATTCCACCCACATTGACAAAACAACAGAATAAAAATGCACTAAGACTATGCTGCCACCACCATATGTCTTTACTGCAGATATGTTCCTAAATGCATACTTGCCAAATATATATTAAGGAACAGTGGCTCAAAAATTTAAGATTAGTTTCATCGAATCATAACAGATTTGTCCTCTAGGTGTAGATTTTTTCTGAGCCTCTCTTTATCTTTCTTAAGTCAAAAGGATTCTGTCAGAAGCGGAACAGGACGTTATTGTCAGAAGTTCTTCATGGATTCTGTTGGAATCATGGCAGCCTCAATAACAAGTTTATGTCTTGTGTTTTCAATAATTTTCTCCCCAATGTGTTATTCATTTTAAATGTACAGGATCTATGCTACATAACAGGTGGAAAAACATTTTTGAACAATTTATTGCATTTTCATCTTTTTATCATTACAAAATACAGGCTTTTTGACAGCAGTGTGAACATTTGTTTGATCCACTGTAAGTAGATCACAATAAAACTAATGTAATGTAAAGCATTTAATTATGAGCAAGACTATTTAGGGACAGCAAAGCTCACCTTCCTGAGAACGAGTTCACTGGGATGTTCAGCCGGTTTGAGCCTTCAAAGCGAACCTTCATCTTCCGCTCTTCTTCTTCCTCCTCCAGTCGAGATTCTTCCTCCTTAAGCAAACAGTGTCATAACCATTCATTTCAAAACATTCATTGCCAGGATTTGCTGTTTAATTTCTTAAAGTGACAATTACCTGATTTGAGATTCAATTTATTTACTTTTCATTAAAAAGTCTAGGTATAACACTGATCCCATGGCCATTATTAGGTTTATTTGGATAACAATAACAATCTGAAAATAAAGTTGCATAATCTAAATGGTTGGATTTGTTGCTGAATAGTTAAGTATTACATAGCAACATGAAATGCCTAGTCTGATCAATTTGCAAAATGTGTCTTTATATATTTGTACAACCTAGAATAATTGATTCCCACAGAAAACAGCCATATAAATTAATTCACCAGCTTTTCTTGTGCTTTCTTTTTCTTGTCATCCTCTGTCTTCTTCTTGCTTTCTGGCATCAGGTCATCTAGCCAACTCAATTCTCTCTTGGTAAACAAAAGGTCCAGAAGCTTTCGAATAAACACAAGAGCCAAAACCTGCAGACAAGAAATAGGCAAGAAATAAACCAAATGTAGTCTCTTCTAAATATTGAAAATAATTGACAAAAATCTTAATTAATAGTGATTGATTTGACATATCACAAATTCAAAGTAACTGTGGTTTCATTTTTTTAACATGACAAAATCCTGGCTTTTTGACAGCAGTGTGAACATTTGTTTGATCCAATGTAAGTAGATCACAATAAAATTAATGCTGTAATGTTTATATTTATTTAGTGGGCCTTTCATGCTAAAAAAAAAAAATAAAAATAAAAATAAATAAAATAGCTAAATAAATTAAATATAACCTACCCAGCCATACAGTCCCAGTAAGCTGTCAATGTGTCATTTTAGTTCAGGTCTGTTTAAAATAGTGACTCCAAACGTGATCAGATAATTACCATCATGGGAAACACGACAGCTGCTGCAGAGGCTTTTATGACCCATAGCAACACCAAACAGGTGAGCTGCACTAGCGTGAACACATGAACCTTCCACAGCGGCACGTAGCGCAGGTAGATCAGATCGGGCTGGTGCTTAGCAGGCATGCCAAACAATTTGATTCTGTCAAAGAACTAAGGAGAAAAAATACAAAGCCACTGATAAATGCTGTGATTAAGACAAGAGAAACGCGGACATACAAAAATGTAACTGCTATTAGAAGGTAGACAGATCTTTCATAAAACACTGGAGGAGCAGAATCTTACCTGAATGCCTTTGAGGGAAGAGACACCCATGTAGAGAAAAACTCCATACAGAACAGGCATGGGAATAAACTGTAAAAAGCCACAAATCACATGTATTAATTAATGAACTTATATTTAGTCATAAAATGCAGAAAACTTTATAAACATTCATAATATGACTTGCATCCGATTACTTTCCTATACAGTGAAATAAAACATTATTCCGCCGATCTCACCTTCAGCACAGAGGTCATGAAAACAGAGCAGCCCATGAGGGTAAAAATCATGAATCCAGTGACCCGCTGCTCCCGAATGCCCAGAAACTTGGGCTGTTCTCCTGGCGCCGAGCAGCCGGACTCCACCTTCAGGCTGTTTACATGGGAGATGGACAAGACAGTCGCAGCCACGAACCATGGCAAGCCCATAATGGAGCAGACCCCCAGCATTATTGCTACTATAAGGAGATCCAGGTGATAACCACATCCTTTCTGTAGGAGAAAAAGGAAAGTGTTGAATTATATGACAAACTGTAGATGACAGCAAGTTTGTTGTTGCATTTTATAATACATTATAGCGTGTGTAAGTCTCTGAGCCATGTATTGTTTGCTTATTTTAGATTCAAGAGCATTCAAGTTTGCAATACCTTCGATTCTTGCTGCACAGCCACGTGCCATATTTTCAGGATTATATGTTTTGAACATGTTTTCACAGTTAGGCTCGTCCTGCTACTTACTGTCAGGTGCGACTTTTATATGTTTTTTTTTTCCTCTTCAAGAAGCATTTTTTGACTGATGCGTCAAATGTTAATTCATACTGTTGGACATGAACCAAGGATGAAACATTATCCTCTGCTCCCAAAAAGAAAGCTAATTGCAGGATGAAAGAAAGACAGCCTGAGCTGAAGAAAGGAGTCCACAGCTGGGTGCATAAAAAAACGTGTTGCTGGGAGAGGTTTGTGAACAGTGCAGATACGTCTGCACGTCCTGATAGTTGCCAAGGAGATGAATATAAATTACTTTGCTTTCGGGCGTTCCTTGTGTAATGCTTCATGTAATTTTTATGCTGCATGCGTCTCTGCCTCACTATGCGGTGCTCGGACATCGGTGCACCAGCAAACATCCAAGCCAAGGTTAACACAACGTGTCACCGGATTATATAACTAACATGGCCACTTTATAAATTAATGCAACTTATAGTTCAGGGTGACTTGTATGTTTTTTCCTCTTCATTTGTCGACTGATGAAACTTATACTCTGGAGCAATTTATAGTCAGGAAAATATGGTAATTGTGTTGCTGTTCAACCAACATATATTTATGTATACATACATAGGCCTATATATATAACTATATATATATACAGTAAATATATAAAGGAGTCATTCTTTTCTAAGTCAGGTCTAACCTTCAGCTTGTGCTCCTTGCGGTTGATGATGACTGCAGTGATCTGCTGGTCCATAAAGACGAGGATTGTGCAGAGTAAAGCAGGAACCGCTGCCACCAGCAGCGTCCACCAGGGGTTTTCTCCTAAGGGATCCATCAGCCAGCCTCTGTGCTTTGATGTTGGCTATGGGGAAAATTATGGTTTCACTTACGTAGTTCACAAGGCATGAAGCTTAAACATTTTCTTAAACAAAATGGAGCAAAATGATAATATAATGTTAACCTCAAAGCGATCCGGGACATGCAGTTTAGGACTCGGAATCCCCATCAGATAATCCACAACCACCATAATCATTATGGTTAAAAATACGGCAAAATCACTGATGGTTGATCGCACCTAGAAGGTAAGCAAACACACACATCCAGAAGGTGTAATTTAATTATAAAATAGAATTTAAACCTACTTCATTTCAAGCACACTCTTTCTGCAGACACGCAGAAGTAATAATTATACTTCTGTCAACAGTGAAAATCACACAATGCCAACATCTGCCCACACCAAGTGATAATAGGCTAGATGCTGTGTGTGGGAGGATGCTCTGTTCCTTCTGTACATACAACTGCTGAAGCATGATAATAACTGACGAAATGTAAACATTTACAGAACCGTGAAAACTTTGTAGGTACAACCACCCACACTACAGGAGAAACATAAATTTTTCTTTGTATCTGTATTTTTTTTTTAATAATATACAATATAGTCATATTTAATACTTTAAAACGTAATTTATTTCAGTAACTCAATCTACTAAGTGATTGAGTTACTGATGTTTTTAAGCCTTTGTTTCAGCTACTGATGATGATTTTATGCTTACGGCAAATTAAAACGCAACATTAAAGATTAGAAAATTGCATCCGAACAATAAAAATATTTTTTACACAGATGAAAAGTATGTATAATACCTGCAGACGAACTGGTCTCATCTGAACACATATTCTAATATATTGAATATGATTGTACATGACGTATTAATCACATGTTTTCTACAGTGCCAAAAACAAACATCTCACCTTTGTGGGGAAGTATCTCTCTGTCTTAAACTGCTTGAGGAATGATGATAAAAAGAAGGTGGTGAAAAAGAGGATAATAGACCAGAAAAGAACATCTGGGATGTAAGGACCATGGTGACCACAGGCAGGACCCACAAACTCCCCGTCAAGCAATTTACACATCTAAAGGAAAAGGAGAATATAATTACTGTTGTAATGTGGGAGTTATATTTGTTTTGACAAATATAGCAGTTTTTGAAACATCTGCAGCTTAAAAATGTTGTTCAGGTAGGTTAGATATATTTTAAGTCAGGGCTTTTCAAAGTGTGGCGAATACTTCCCCTAGGGGGCGCCAGAGTTCTTCATTGGGGAAAGGGAGGTCCACATGAACAAAAACAAAAAAAAAAACAGGAAACATAATTTTGGAAGTGGGAAATGCTTCGGTGTACGTGAGCTAGCTTTGGGTGTCTGTCGATTTTCATCTAGAGCCTCAGCTGTTTGGCTGGCAGCACTTCTCATTGTGTTTCTTCGGTATCTCATTATACCACTTTTAAAATATTTTACCCAGACAAGGAAACATCTAAACGAGAGTCTAGATCAAAGTAGAAAGTAAGTCCGTTCTCCATCTTTGCTTCACATGAATCAGTCTCTCTGAGGCTGTAAATACGGATTTTTCCACCAGCGGTCGCTATGAGGCAGTCTCACCGAAACATTGAGGTTGCTCCATGGTATAGAGTCTGAGCTGTTGTACCCTGTTCGGTTCCATTGCTGCAAGAGCTGATCGGATGCATTGGCTGGTGGAGAGCACTGACAGCTGGGAACAAGAAAACCAACAGTAAAATAGTAAACTGATTCCACTGAACATGCTTATTAGGGAGAAGTTATTGACATGGTCTGCTTAGCCTTCAAAAATAGATCACAATTAAACAACTGGCATATGATCAACTGAGTTTGATTGCACTGAGGAATAACTGTGACTAAATTTGAGTGAATGTAAATCTGCTTCTATCTGTACGATTAGATAACATCTGTATAAATTGTATTGATTTTATAATATAAATAATGGATATGAATTTTACCGGTTTGTCTTGAGATGACTAAATGCATAAACTGAAACTGAACTGCAAAGATTTAGTTGGACAAAAACTTAAAACACATTCTTAGGAAAGTCTATAAGCAGAAAAACATTCAGACAATGAACATAATATTAATACTCACGAGTAAAAACTCAGATTGTCTAAATTGTTGTGCATGTTGACGGGGTAATATTCTCCGAGGTGAAAAAGCTTCTCCAGAGCCTCGTAGATGAAGATTATGCAGATGAGGGCTGCGAAGGCCTCCTCTGTGAAGCGGGTGATGTAGCAGACCAGCGAGCTTGCATCCGTGGCTACCAGCAAAATGCACAGGAACGCCGTCCACAGTCCGATGCTGGTCCGCAGAGACAAGTAGGACAGGCCATAATCCCTGGAAAAGAAAGGAAGCAAGACCATGGAGGTTGAAGAAGTGTAGAAAATAATAAATACATTGACAAATTATGAAATCCCATTGCCGTAATATGAACTCACTTGCAGAACTTGAAGAGGATCTTTTCAAACACTAAAACAGGCCCTGTGCTTCCAAGAATTGTGAGAGGCTGCCCCGCGAACAGTGAGTATGCCACTCCTGTCAGTGATGCTCCAAACAGGGATTCTATTGCACTCTGCAGAGACAGAGGAGAGGGACAGAATCAGGGAAAGAAAACAGCAGGAAAAAAATTGGGGGAAAATAGGAAGCAGATAAAAAAAAAAAAAAAGGAAACCCAGAGAAGAAAAAAGAGAGCTTCAATTGAACATGAGAGCCTCGGCAGACAGCTGAAATGTTTCCACGTCGCTGACTTGTCAAAAGTCATATCTTTGTGTTGCTCTTGCCCTGCTGAGTTTACTCAGACACATTACACACATCAGCTGACAGACTGTCTGTGCCAACAGTTGCTGCCCTAGTAAGGGCATCTGAATAAAAGGGAGGGAGGGAGGGAAAGAAAAAGAGAGGGGGAGCAACACTGTACTGGACAAAGTCCAGCTAAGTAAACTGAGACATACTCTGCATTACAGATAATTTCATAACATAAAATATTTTTTGTACGATCAATCCAAGGTTTCCAGGATAGCTCAAAAGAGGCTAGATAGGTACAAATCTAAAAAAAAAAAATTTAATGTGAAAGTGACTCATCAATTTTATTTTTTGCTGCAGTCTGAAGTTATGCAAAAAATACTAAATTAGTAGTTTCTACTGATAACAGTGAGGTGATCACACTGAGGTTCTACAGCCTAAATGTTTTTATGTGGGTTGTTTTATGAGTTGCAATTATTATAAAATCAGATTAGAAACCCATTAGCTGCTGCTCCACTTCCTCCTCAAATACAATAACAGGACTTCTAATTAACAGCAAGAAAGATGGATTTTGCGACCTGAAAAAAAAAAAAAGAACTTTAGAACCATCAACCTATGCACAATTTGGAGGTGTGTGTGTGACTTTCTTACAGCTGCTAAGATGATTCTGCTGGAAATCCAGCGCATACTAATTTTGTGTTTAAGGAGTCTGAACATAAAAGTGGTTTTACTGGTTTAGAGATTAAGGATCATTTGATGGTGTGTTCAATTTAGCTACTTGTTGAGCCATAGCAGTGACTGGATGCAATGTGTTTTGCAACTGCACCACAAAGATTATTATATTAAATTATACGCCCCTCCCCAACACCGCTCTACAGCCCTGTGAGTGTGTAGTGAGCTTGAAGCCTCAGTTTTAAATTATCTGATGACCAGGCTGCCCCCAGGAACAAGATACTGTATGTTGTAATGGATTTTGATGAAGACCAGAAGACATATTGAAACCCTGTAGAGACTACCATGCTCTTTTAGATTTTCAATGTTGTGGTTTGGTTTTAATCCAGTGTGATGGGGGACTTATTAAATATATTTTTTATGGACGCAAAGCAGAGACTGAGCCACATACCAAATCAGTGGAGAATTTCTGTACTGAAGTTCAAACTGTAGACCCATTTTGATTTTAAACTCAGGAGATTTCCTTTTTACTAGGTTCTTGAAAAGCCTGTAAAACGGACTTTTAAGGGACTTGTTGTGTGACTCACTATGTTGCCTTTCGTCGCCTCTCCAAGCAGACCTCCAAAAGTG
This sequence comes from Brachyrhaphis terrabensis, assembly GCA_903067065.1. Classification (NCBI taxonomy): domain Eukaryota; kingdom Metazoa; phylum Chordata; class Actinopteri; order Cyprinodontiformes; family Poeciliidae; genus Brachyrhaphis; species Brachyrhaphis terrabensis. Next base: position 8,974 of record CAEGAG010145085.1, read on the forward strand.
ATGACAGGGGACATGCAGGCACAGTAGAGAAAAAGAATAGAGGCTAGACACTGAAGATTGAGCGAATCCTTGATGTCGCTCCAGTAGAAGGGCGCTTTCCGCTTCACATCCAGGATCAAACCTCCAAAAATCCTGGGAGTGGAGACAGTAAGAATGTGTTTAGAATTTCCCAGTGACACTGAAGTATATCAACTTAAATCAAAAGTTTTTGGGGGGTTTTTATGTAATGTTAAGCCTAAGGAGTTTTTAGTTTTTTTAGATTGTTTACACTTCATTCAGAAACATATCTCTTGAAAAGTTGTGTGAATTGTTGTTCCAAATCTAAGTACCTTTTATTAATAGTGTTTTGTTTTTTTGCTTTGATAATAATTGAAATAGAGATAAAATCCAGATAATGGGGAAAAAAGCATTGCTCTGCTTGTGTTTTTGTCAGATTGCCATTGAGAGATTCTATTTTTGAAAATCATTTTTCACCTTGAAGTTATATTTTTTTTTTCCACTGACACCTGTCCAACAGTTCTGCTGGGAGGTCTTTTTTCATTTTCATACCCCCACACCTCTGCTACAACTTCCCCTGCAGTGACCTTTACAAAGCAACAGATTTCTCTTTACATTAACTTACTGCACTCAGTTTCACTCTGCTTTCCTCTACTAGGCTCTTTAGAGCACTAACCTTTCGTAGTGATAAGAAGCAGAGTCATTCTGTAAAAAATACAGTGACTCTTAGTAGATGTGGATGTGTGGGGGTGTGCATGCGTGCGGGGGTGTACGTGTTTGTGTGAGGTTTTCAAACAAAAACGTTCTCTTTGCTGTGTGGCTCAGGAGACTCACAATCAGTAATCCATAAATGTCGGCTGTGGAGTTTCACACAGAGTGCAGCTTTGTATCTGTTTAGTAACAAATCGTTGTTGAGATTATAAGTCTTACTTCAAAGGAAATGGATGTTAACAACAACTAAGATCGGTCACAGAAATTAACATATGAGTTGGAGCTATTGCAATTTATATGTTAATTACTGCATTAGTTTTATTTTATATCCAATCTATTCTCTAATATATTTAAAGAATGCAGTTTTCCAAAAATCAAGTCCTGGTATTTAAAGAATAGATATTGCACAGTAACAAGAGACATAAACTCCATAATAAAGATATGTAAAAAGCCTTAAATAAATGTATGTTTTGGGGTTTTTTTCTAGCAGTAGCATAATCTTGGATGGAATATCTTATACAATCCAACTTGTAATTTAAGAGGATTTGGGGTTTTTTCTCCGAAGAGTTTTTGCGGTGCTAGTGGCTCATATTTTTTGTGACAGTAGGCAGACAGGAAAAAAGGGCGAGGAGAGGGGGGAAGACATGTGGCAAAGGTCGTCGGGACAGGGAGTCGAACCCACGACGTCCGCGTCGAGGACTAAGGCCTCCAAGCGTGGGGCGTGCTAACCCCCTGAGCCACCACAGCACGCCCGAAAAAGCATTTGTTATGTGAGATTTTTTTAAATGAAATATATATATTAAAAAAATCACTGGTGACTCCAGCAATTCTTAATTCGTAATACACAACGATCAACCTGACAGTCTTGTTTTTGGACTGTAGGAGGAAACATGACTTTACTTTTTCCAAGCAACTTTACTTTTTTTTTAATCAACCTAAAAGTATTTTTTTCTGCACATTTGAAAGAAGTTATACAACTTCTCTACCACTCTACATCTGCTCATATCTACAGTCTAAAGAATGATAAAACATTTAAAACAACTAGAACTTTTTAAATCATGGCTCGATGAGGACCAAACTTAAGTGAAAAGAATGATAAGGAAGGTTAAAAAAAATCTCCAATGGTAAAGAGTGTCATCTTAAGGTCACCAAGTTTCCACAAAATTAATTAATAATTTTATAATGTCTTTTGTAAGCAACTTTATCAGAGGGCCAATAATAGTGGCATGTGCCATATTACTGCCATAAAAGAAGCAGAAGATAATTACTTTCTGAGGTCAACAATGAAAAAAAGAGGTTAAACGATTCAGTAGCAGTGTTTCTGTGTTGATCTACAGTCATGGATTTGTCATTGAATTTTCAGTTTATTTCTGGAGTGATTTGGCACACTACAGCCTTTTATCTTCTATTTTACTTCCTTAATATTCTTTTAACAACCTTTTAACTGGGACCACTTCTTATAAGGCTTAAGATGGATCAAATGAAGGGACATTTGCTAATTTATAATGTGTATTTGCTGAAGAATTCCTTATTTCTTGATATGATTTTTAGACACTCCTAATTAACTGTGAACAGGTTTTATGTCAGGTACACCCCTTTCTATTCTGCACTTGTCCATTTTTCCAAAGACTTCAAAGACACAGTAAAACATAATGTGATCTGACAAGCTTAGAAGCAATACTTCTTTGGAAATTTGTTCATACTAAAAGCAACAACACTGTATATTTCTCAATTTTCAAGCACATTTTTGTACAGGTAAACCCAAAATTATTTATACCTTTTGAAGATTTAAAATGATCTTCATTCACCCAAGAAGTTTGCATCTGATTGGAAGAATGACTAACAAAAGACATGTTGATGTTTTTTTTTTTTGCATGTTTCCATTTGTATTTTTGGACATTCATTTTTTGGATAAACTCAATGTTTTTAGGTTGGAGAACCTCTTTGCTTTAGTTCCTTACACAGACTCTTTAATTGGATTCTGTTGGAGGCAGGACTCTCAATGGGCCCCTATAAACAAGTTTATTAATTCCAGTCAGATGAGACATGCTGGTCAAATTAAAAGATGACTTAATTAAATCTAAATCTCGCAGTACTAATTTTAGGATTATCTGTGAATAAAAATGAAAATTCAATCACCTAAGGCACCTTAATTATCTCATTGTCATGGACCAACATGTACTCTAACACAAATGATAATTATTATGTTTTCTTTATTTGATGAAGTTATTTAATAAAAACTATCCAGATATGAATCTTGTGCAACAGAAAATGCTTCACTCACCTCCCAGTCCTTTGAAGCTCAGGCCCTGCATGGTGATCGTCCTCTTTTTCCAGCTCTCCAGCTGGAGGTGCATTACCATTAGGGTGCGACGGTCTCTTTCTCTTCATCTACAGGCCAAAAAATGTTAATAAGTCATGCTTCAGATCTGTTCTTTTTTTCAGTCCATTTGCTTTTATGAAGCTTTAAGGAGATAAACACTTGTCCAATGACTTTTGGAAGAAAGAGTTAAAAGTAGGTAAAATAAAAATTCTTGTTCATGAGATCTTTGAACTCCTATAAAGCAGTCTTAATGGTAAATGAACAACTGACGAAATCAATGTAAATCTCTCACTATCTTTTAAAGATTTCTCATCTTTTAAACATTTTACAAATTAAGTTTAAAAACAGACATTTGTAATTAAATGAATTATTCACAAAATACATTTTAAAAAGCCTTCGGCAGAGAAATGCACTAACCTGAGATGGGACGTTCTTCGGGGGCTCGATTCGGATGGTGGGGTCCCATTCACCAGGGGGCAGGACAGTTACCTGGTCAAGGAACTCATCTATTCCAGAGAGCAGATCTGTTCGGTCCTTGGCTTTATAAGCCACATCATGGAAGATCTACATAGCAAAATAAAGTGAGGAGTTACTGTTTAGTACTAATAATGAAAATTCATACAGAAAGGTGAAATAAAAAGAAGATTTAAAGTGACTAAGTATTAAATTATAGAAGTGTTTTCTTACCTCATCTGTCATTAGTGTTGCCATTGATCTGCCAATTTCATGGTACTGTGGTCCTTTACCGTGTGGACCCAAAAGGAGAAAAAGGAACCTTTGCACAGGAGACACATTTATAAATACACAGATACCAGTTTTCTCAGAAGACAAAGTCTTTCAGTAAAACTGACTAATTTTCAAGCACATGTTCACTTTAAACTTTTGTCAATGCACTTAGTTAAAATTAGGGTTTAATAACTAATGTTTTGAATGGCTCAAACCATCTTTGCTTAGGAGTCACAACACAACTTCATCAAATGATAAGAATTTGATGAAATATCAATATTTAGTCAGATATTTAGTCAAAGTTCACTACACAAAACTAGAGTTGTCATTCAAATATCTGCAGTCATTATATTATTTTGTCAGTTTTTTATATGTAAAAACAGGGCCTTCACAATTATTGACATTGTTGGTGAGAAACTTTTACATACATTTCAGTTTAATTTCTATTACAGAGGACTTATCACACACTTAAAAATTTGCTGCTCTGTACTCAGATTAATTATACAGGGAAACATCAGTACCAGTAAATTTGTACAAAAAATTAATTATTTCATAAATTAGGATTTTCCTCCTATTTAATAAATTAACCCAAAATAAAAGTTGGATTTTTCTAATTTTTTTATTGAGAGATAATGCTCCTATAACAAAACGCTGACTGATTAATTTTTTTTTTTTCACATTTTAAATAGATGGAAAGTGTACTGTATCTAGATATGACTACTTGCGTTGCTGCAAAACAGTTTTGTTACGTACATTTAAAGACATTACACAGAGTAGAAGACAAAGAACAACAGTTGGAACTACATTGATTCCCTACTATGAGATCACTGTAATAGAACTTTTACAGTGATCTTTTTAAATCATCCTGACTAATCTCATATTAAGAAGCTGTCAGAATTGTTGTTTTTTTAATTAAATATCTAATCCTGGAAGTAAAAGGCAGGTGTTTAAGATTACTGTACCTTGTGGGAACTGGTACCTCAGTAAGCCCTGTAATAAGGACTGCTGGTGATAACCGTACAAATGCAATTATAGGCTTCTCTAAAAAGTCCACTTCTCCAACAAGCACATTCGAAGCCTCAGCACCAGGAGGAATCTTTTTCATGAAATTCATGTCCACCTGAAACCCACAAAATGTAAAATCAGATATACAAATAAAAACTAGTAATACTGTAGAAGTGGAGGGGTTGGGTCGGGGTATTATTGCGTGCTTCATTCATTTGGAAGAGCCATGCAAAAAAAATTGGGACAAAACAGAGAATGGAACAAAAATAACATGTGGAAATGGCAACATGGAGACCTAGATAGTACTGAGCAAAGATAGTCCAGTTCTGTGATCAATTTCATAGTCTTCAAATAACTACTATTTATTATGTAAAACACAGATTTAAGCATGGCAACAATCCCTTTGTAGAAGTGAATCTGCATTCAGTCCTCTTTCCTATGACTCATATACACACTGCACCTTATTTTTTGGCAGGCGTAATGTCTGGTTGTATAACAGCAACTTATGGCAGTCTGCCATTTTATTTAATGGATGATACACTACAAAATGGGAGGAAAATGAAAGGACAGAGGTAAATTTTCAAACAGAAAGAGTTACATAATCAAAAAAGACTTTTTAATTATTATGATTGATTCTTTGTCCGTTGGATGAGAAGCAGTGACTACTGATTTGTTTTATAGGAGAGGTTATGGGATGATTTGTGGAGGGGCTGCTTTAAACAGAAGACTGAAATGTCTGAGCAAACCCAGAAACTGAAGAAAAACAAGGATGAACTTGAAAGGGTGCATTCCGACGTGATGGGACCCTGTCTGTGCTCAGTACTGTGGTCAGGTTACCTTGCTGAAGTCCACACTGCTGCTTTCTCTACTGACCCCTACTTTGGATGGCCTCCTCTCCATCGCCTTGTTTCCATCCAGATTGTTTGGAAGAGAGTGTGGAGACACCATTGGTCCTGAGAGTGACAGAAAAGCAGCGGTGGACAATGTGTAAGTGTTGACCATAGGAGGAAATTACTAGACTACAGCACATTTAGTGGTGTTGCAGGAAATGTAATTTGTGGTGTCATTAGAAGCCAGATAAATTAAAGCCATTATTTTTCTACAGGAAATGTTTATTTCTAATAAATAAAAAAATATTAAAGTTTTTTTAGGCTATTTACAACATTCTCTACAATTATAAATATAATTCTTTATTGAAGTGGCATAACTTCACATAGGAATTTTTTAAAAAGAAAACCAATATCTGATTTGAATATGATGCTAAGAAAGGAAAAATATGGCATGTTAAGGAATAGTTGTTGTTTTTTCTTCACTAAATTAACAGTACACTTTTTGGCACCCTACTAACAATGTTTTGTACAACCTTATTTTGCAACAGAACATAGGTTAGTCTAAAGAGTAGACTAAAAAAAGATAAAAAACAAAGTCTGGTTCTATAAAGTTACGAAAATGTTTCAGTTACATTTATTTTACAGGAATTGCACTAAAAGTGTGGCACTAGTAATTTTATAAAAAACATATTTTTTTTCTCTCAATGATCAAACAGAAGTTTAATTTTAGCTACCGTAAATGTTTCCCGAAAGATTATGATATTGCAATGAACATTGGCTTGTTGCATGAGCTCAACAATTGGACATTTTCACTTTTTCTCTGTCTTCATTTAAAAAAATGAGCAGGTCTGCAATTTCATGCCATAGATAAGTGACTCAGACACAAACATATGCCTAATCTGTTCTTGTTAACAGAAGATCAACTCATATCAATAACATTCCTAAATAAGAAACAATACTCAAATGGTGGATCTACTTTTTAATTTATTCAATTTGATTTCTAAAATTTGCATCCAAACAGGGAAAATTTCCACAAATTAATCCTGGAATGTCATGGTGTTTCATAGTTCTGACACTACAGTAAAACCTGCTTAGCTTGAATTAATGTCAGCTTTACGCTTTGTGTTTTGTACAGGTAAGTGGACACATTTATTCTTGACATTTCAATGCTTATATAATTTCTGTGCATAAACACTTTAACATTTCTTATTTGATTAGAACCATACCAGACCCAGGAAACGCTAGCACTCAATATGACATGATAGAGGGAGATGAAATGAGGTGGTAATGTACTGAATCAAAGAATAGCACAAGTCTATCCTCTGGATTCCTTTCTTTTACCAGGTTCTTCTTCTCTCATTTTCATACTTCCAGAAGCTCATGGGTCAAAATTTAAACGCCCCATTTTCTGCCAGCATATGCTTTCGTCATTGATCTGTACCCTGGAGTAACCCCAGTGGGTGCTAGGTAACTTGGACCGCTGAACAGAAGCATGATTGCTCACAAACCCAACAAAGCCTTTGGGAATATAGGGTGGATTATAATAGACAGTGTCTGCCGAAAGAACGACATTCAGGAGCACTAAGCCCTGGAATGCTCTCCCACACCAGCCTTTCAAGCTGTGGCGTCACTGTTCTGGCTCACTCATATGCAAAATAGTAACAAGAATAACTGAAATTCTATTGAGTTTTTTAACTTTCATCAGAATGGTAGCACATGTAAATGAATTTATCACAGAAAGTGAGATTATTGTCATACAGTTCACTGAAATAGTATTCAGACACCTTAAACGTATCCATATTCTGCCAAGTTACAACCACAAATTTAATTCAGTGATTTCCAGAGAATTATATCAAAGTAGAGCTTAACCATAAATCATACAAAAAAGGAAACAAGGATACCAATATATATATATATATGTTTGTTTTTTTTACAAACAGAAATTTGAAGTGACTTCTGTGTGTTTAGCCACCTTCACAATGATACCACCTAAATGAAATCCATCCAACTGGCTTACAAAGTCACCCATTTATTAAATGGAATTCACCTGTGTGTAATTTAATCTTAGTATAAATCCATCTGGTTTTAGAAGGTTTGTTAGAGAACATTAGTGGGGAAAAAAGTTTTATGATGAACAGCTAACAGACCACGGTTCAGTTCCTCAGGTGGGACAATCTGTCCACAGGGTTATTACAACTTTAGTCAGTAACACCACAAATCCGGGCTTCATGAAAGATTGGTAACAAGGAAGCCATTGTTTAAAGGAAACCCCAAGAAGTCCATTTCAGGTTTGCCACAAACCACACAGTGGACACAACAAACAGATGGAAGAAGGAGCTCTGGTAAGATGGGAACAAAATTTTACTTTTTGGCCTATGTGTGAAGAAAAAATAACACTGAACATCAACTTAAACAACCTAAACAAACATGGTGGTGCCACCGTCATACTGTCATTTTGTTTAGCAGGGGCAGGAAAGTTCTTCAGAGTTCAAAGGTAGGACAATGGAGCCAAATATAGGACAATCCTTGTTAGAGTCTGCAAAACACTTGACAATGGGACAGAAAATTACTGTCCAGGAGGACGAAACCCTTAAACATACCTAAAGAGCTAAAACGTAATGGTTTGGTTTAAAGCATGACAATGTGGTCATGCTTTAATGTGTAAAGCTGGTAAAAATGTTACCGAAACGATTTGCAGCTGTAACTAAAGTGAAAAGTGGCTGTACGAAGTATTGACTCAGAAAGGCTGAATTCAAAAGCAAGTCTTACTTTTCAAACTTTTATCTGCATGTTTTTTCTTCACCTACTTTATGTTGATCTGTCAAACAAAATTCCACTAAAACACAAATTTGTGGTTGTAAGGTGGTTTTTCCCATTTGTTGTTAAACCACTTCCAAAGACCTTGGTGGCCCTCTATATCTTAGGTATCATCAATGTACAGTGTGAAGATCTACTACATTGAAAGTCTATCCAATAGGGGTAAAATGTTTGAAAGGCGAAGAATACAACCAAATATTGAACCGGTTCTTTGAGATGTGAATATCAACACTATAATTTAATGTTAAATTGTAGTGACAATACATTTTTAATATTTCATCCAGCCCTTTTGAGAGACATCTATGTAGGATGTTTAGCATCATGTATATATTCTACCTACTCATAGTAAAGTTTGGATACACTCTAATTGCACGGTAGTTTACAGTAGCATATGTTTAGGCAATGACCACGTATACTACAACTAATGTTTCCAAAGGATTAGACAGTCTTATATGAAAGCTCATAATGCCAACCTGCTTATCTGTAGTACTTTTATAGCTCTAAATTACCCATCTACACAATTACAAACATTACAGTCTTCAAAGTTTTTCAACTTCAAGTTGACAACAGACCACATTTTTAACAGACATCACAAGATTTCAAAGCCTGAAATCCTCTACTGAAGATATTTCTATATTATGAATGTGAAGATCCCTGTCTGTTCATGTGATGTAATTCCTGGAAGGGGGTACAGTTACAAAAGCTGGCCAGCTATAATAAGATCACCCCAGCCTTTCAGTTTCCCAGCGTGTTTATTAATGACCCATGCCTTGAAATGGAGCCATTCCCAGACAAACATATACACATGCATGCAGTCTAAAATAAACTCCCATGGCCTGGTTTGGGAAGAACAAAACGTCACCGTAGGTGCGAATATGATAGTACATTCAGTACTAACCAATCCTAGTAGTCACAGGATATTTTCAGTCATACTGCTGGCACATTGTGCTCCCACAACATTCTTACTCGGGTAAAAGAATGTTTATTCTAAGAAACTGATTAGAAGGAAGTGAATGGGTTCCAGATGATGCAAAAGAGGAAAACACAATAAGCATGGACGTTAAATTAGTATGAACTGAAAATAGAACCATCACCTAGAGGTAAAAAGAAAGGTTTTGTTTCAGTCTATATAATAAAAGCATAATTTTTAAAAACTTAACAAGAAGGGTTCCCAAGACTTCCTGATTCTGGGAAACACTGTGAAGATTTTTTTTCTTCTGTGTATTCATTTAGGTTTCTGTGTCTATTGAGTCTCCGTGTTGTCCTGCCTTGATTGTTCCCAGCAGTGTCTCATTTCCCTGATTACCCTCTGTGTATTTTATCCCACCTGTGTTCCTTGTCGGGTCCTCGTCTTGTCAAGCATCAAGTCTGTCGTCTAGTCCGCAGTCTATGTGATTATTACCAGTTGCTACCAGTTTTGAGCTGTAGCCTTCTGCTCATTCTGTGCTGCCTGGATTTTGGACTTTGGCTTTGTAATTCATATCATCATTAAAACATCATTCTTTCATTCCAACCTGGGTCCTCAGCGTCATCCTCACCACCTCTTCACCGCACTTCATGACAAACATATGCTAACTCTTTAATGACATAACCCTCTGAAGAAATTAGTTTCTTTAAATTGTTTTCTTTTTTCTGCAAAAAGCCAATTCCTGAATTACTAGTTGAACTCCAAATAAAGTTCTGGTTACTGTCTCAACAATAAATCTAGACCCAGTCCACACAAAGACAAACACAGTGAATTTTTGCAAATGATTAAGAACAAATGTGCGTCCACAAAACAGGATGCAGGACCACAGGCGATGTAACACTGCCACAGTACAACAAAAAACCACAAATCAACACCAAATAGCAGCATGTTGGTTGTTTGTAAGAATGAGGAGCATGTGGGTTACGGAGAAAGACTGAGCAACAATGTCACAGTTTCAAAAAAGACACAGCTCGCCTGTACATACAAACATGAAACCAGCTTTTGGAAATGTATCCACTAGGGAACCGGTTTTCAAAAATGATTGTTCCTGTTATCCCAAAACCCCAAATACATGTGAATGAATGATCTACAAGACAAAAAACATTTGCAGATGAACTTAATCTCGTCTTCATGTGGACGGGTACTAAAGTGGCATGACTGTATAAATCAAATAACAGATAGTTGCCAGAAATTATTAAATATTTAAGAAAAGCAATAAAGGTTACAAATTAAGAGGAAAATATAAATAAATAAATAAATCTTAAACATACAAACATCAAATTTCTGTTTAGCAAAATGTACCTATTTCTAGTGTTGGGCTATGGAATAAATTAAGGGAAGCTCTCAAATGAAGTCCACATGCAGGTCAAGAAAATGTATAAAAGTATGTTGTTGAAACAATACTATGAATAAGTATTATTACTGTTAATTGTAAGATAATTAAGAATAATGACGATTGCTTGCTATGACTGCTCATTTGTTTCTAATTGAGATAGTGATGATAAATAGAGAAACCTATATATATATATATGTAGGTGTATAAATATATTTCTGTATGTTTATGTCAGCAGTATTTGTACGTAAACATAAATGTATGTATACTGTACTATGTATGTGGGTACATATGCATATAGAGGTTTATCTGTGTATTTATGTGTGTATGTACATATACAGGTACATGTAATTGTTTTAGTTAAACTAAAGAATAAGTGTTAAAAAGCATGTGTTTTCTTCTAACTCGTATTTGAATATGTCAGGGTTTTTATTTGGTTATAGAGTACTATAAGTATTGTGCTTTCTTAAGTTTTACTTGTCATGATGAAATGAATATCCTTAGATAAAAAATAATTAGCAATCAGGTGCACAAGAACAACCTGGTTTAATTTGTTTCTATTTCTAATCATTCATCTTGTTTTCTTCTTTCTTAGGCATGCAAATGTGCGTCTCTTCTCTAAGTAACAGAACAAATTTGTTACAAGCCAAATTCTGTCAAACTTCTCATACTAAAGTGAAAACATCAGATTAATTTGATTTTTCTGAGACACAACTGTTTGGGTGGTACTCTTTTTCACACATCTTTTCTTTTTTTTTTTTTTTACTTTTGGCAGCTAAATTTCATGTGTATGTGAGGGAAGGGAGTTGTTATGTGAAGCACCCAGTGGTTGTGTTTTTCTGATTTTAGAGCACCTACTTTTTTTTTGTAAACGCATACTGATAAGAAAGGCCCAGTCTCCTCTCTCTGGTTTGTGTGAATTACCAAAGGGGAACAGTGGTGATGTCAATTTTTCGCTCAGATGTGTAAAAAGAGGAAATGTGTCTGCTATATAAGCAGCTGCAGCCTCATGCAGGTTTCATTTTTCTGATGCTTGTCAGCCTTAAGAAAAATAGGTCAACTTAAAAATTACAGCAAAAACAATAAAAAAAGATTAGTAGCATTTTTGTGGTGTAAATAAAAGCAGAATGCAATGTATTTTCTAGCTACTGGACAATATTTTTGGAGAAAAGTATTTTTCTCATCTCTGTGAGGAAAACAATGTTCAACTTCACGCTTGACATTTTATTTATCAATATAAAGGGCCTAAGTTTATTTAAAAGGAACCCAGACAAGATGAAGACAATGTGTGTTGCGGTGTTGGAGCACAACTGCTCAAAATACAAAAAGTTTTATTTTTAATCATGTTTCCAAAAATGATATATGAATATATATTAACTACTTTTCCCCCCAGTGTTTTATTCAAATGGTTTTTTTTGACTATTGCTTTTGAAAATAAAACCTTAGTGTTGTGACAACGCTACTTTCTGAGATTCTCCTCAGATACTAAACAGTAGTTAAAAACAAACCAAATAAAAACATTCCAATGTCACTGCTGACAAACTTTATCTGGAACGCTTTGAGTAATATACAATGAGGTTAGGTGAATGTAAAAATAAAAGCACAGGAAAGAATCCAGCATTGGGAAAAGAGGAGCGAAACACAACCATGCAGCTGCACTGTAGAGAGAGTGAAGGAAAGGGTGGCCAAGAACATGGGGATAAGAAAAATGAATAAAGGTGTTTGAATGGGTAAAGCAAAGCAAATTTAGGAAGGTTCTAAAGTGTATAAATAAATAGCTTATTGGAACAGACATAAAAGGAGGTAAAAGGATTAATGGTGCCAAAATAAAAGAAAAACATAAAACTTTTTGGAACACATCAAGTGTCTTAGAAAGGCAGCCTTGCAGTGGGTTGTTGATGAAATGGTCGCAGGGTTGGAAGATAAAAAACAGGGAAACAGGGCTTTCATGCTAGTGCTAGTGTTCTCTGTTCAAGCTGTGACTCACACTGGCAGGCTACACAGATATTTGCCTTCTAAGGGCAGCAGCTCATGGTTCTGGGATGCCGAGGACGTTCGCCGGGTGAGCTGTGGAGACACTGCGTCCTCCTCCGCAGAATTTGCTGGCTCATCGTCCTCGGGAGGAGATACAACCACCTCCGGTATGCCTTGAGGGCCAGGGCCTGTGCAACGGGTTTGCGATGGGCTTAGATGGGAGCGGCGAAAAGATAAAGGGGTGTTTTGTGGGGTGCTGTGGGGAGAGGGGCCCGGAGACAGCCCAGTGTTGGAGGAGGAGGAGGAGGGCAGGAGGTGGTTGAGCAGAACGGAGACTCGCGACTCTCGTCTCTGGGACAGGCTGGAGAGAGAGGAGGCCAATCCTGGCTTGTGGAGAGAGAGCCGTGAGGAGGATAAGCCCTCTCCTAACAGAGGAGACAATGGCAAAAAAAGGAGAGGAGAAGGAAAATATAGAAGGAGGGTAAGGAGAAGATAACGGAATAAGGGATGGAACAGAGAGGGTAACAATATGAAGTTGATGTACAATACACAGATGGCACTCCAAGGAAACAAAGTGAGAAAGGATGCAAAGCAAGAGCATCGCAAAAGGTGCAGCTGGAAAGTGTTGTGCTTGCATAACGTGAGCTAAAAGCATAGCTGTGTGGAGCAAGCTGTAAGGATGAATCAGAGGGATGCTGGAGAGTCTTCAAGAAAAAACATTACTTTAAACTGTGAACCAGAGATGCACCGAGACACTTTTCTGATAGATAGGCTGGTCAGCCCAAAATTAAAACATCTGCTATTTTACTAATAGATGAACACAACATACTTAACCTCTACCAGGTCAAAGATTAACAATGCTCTTTGGTGTGAATGCCATCACTGAGTAAAGAAGATTTAGGGGAAACATAAACTATGAGTGGTCCGGTACATCTCTTCAATTTCTGCCTTTAACACACAAGAGATACGTCACGCTGAATTCCACCTAGGCCTGACATGATACTGGATTTCAGTCCTGGGTAGTTTTATCAGAAATATTGCAATCGAGCATAGTTGAAAAGGATAACTGAACGCAGCCAGTTTGAGTTGTTTGACTGAAAGTAATAGAAGTTGTCTGTTCATTGCCCTTCAAAGTGAGCTATATTAGATATCAGCGAGGTCTTTAGAAGTAAAAACAGAGGAGATGTAGGAAGCTATTTCAAAGAAATGAGGCTGCGAGAGAGAGTTAAACTTTCAGCAGATAACAGGAAGGCTGCACTGTTTATTCTTTTCAGCTATCCTCTGAGAAAAACAAATATAGACTACAGCACTAATCAGTTACAGCCCATATTGGTAGGCATCTTAATCAGCTGAAAAAATTCTGATCGGTGCATCTCTACTTTTAAAGAACCAATCAAACACTGTGGCTGAATAAAGGCAACACTTCTAGTTTTAAGGCTAGCATGCTGCAGAGGATGAGCTAACAAGATGTCTGTGCACAGCAAGCAAAGAAGAGCTCTGCCACAACAATGCATGTTCATTTGGTCACACACCTTTCACTTTGCAACAAATGCCATCACCAACCTTTAAAATTTCCAGTGTAATGACATGAAATGCAAGTAGAGTGAAAACCACAGGCAGAGAAGTGAAGAATGTGACATTTCATTCAATATTGAAATCTCAGGCTTCTTAACCAACATGTTACAAATGTACAACATAGGCACGGTCGTGCGTAGGGCATCGCAACGGGAATGACCCTTTGAGGAGAAAAATTAGGAATTAATTCAAACCCCAAAGCCAGGCCAGCCATACAGGTTAGCATAATTTTTAGCACCCAAATTTCTCTTCCAGTCAGGGGACTCAGTTTTCTCTAAATTTTACTCACTTTGACCATCCACCTCCTACGCTGGCAGTCAGGGATTTGAACAGTGGACTTTTAAGCACAGTTCCCCAGTGGTTGAATAGATGGAAGAGCAAGAAATGTGAGTGCGCTGTAGGATCTCACCGTTTCTTTCGAGCAAGAGTGGGTCAGAATGTTTCTTGCCTATGTCAGCAATGGAGCGCACCAGAGGGATGCGATTGCTGAGCTTCCTCTCATTCTGATGGTGATGCTTCTTCAGCATTGCTTCCCGGACCTTGGCGCGCAAATCCTCCTTCAACTGCCCAGATGCCACCATGCTGTCTATGAGCATGTCTGGAACGCACAAAGACAGTTATATAAAGATAAACACGTAGGGTTACACAATCCAAACATGACAGTTCTGGTGAAAACTTTCCATTCACCCATGAGCTTAAATGTCATTTTATTTTGGGCTTTTATTTATTTATTTTAACTGTTGCATTTGCGTGGTGGAATGATCATACGCCAAACAAAAAATGGGTAAACAAAATTAAAATTGTTTAGTATTTTCTACAATCTGCACAAGGTCAAAATAATAACAGGCTCAGATACATACATACAAACTTCTGGCATAATTCTGACTAGATTTGCATTTCTGCACTCAGTCGAGCAAAACAAATCTTATTTAGGACTGCTAATGTTGCCTGACCTTTTCAAAAAAGAACATAGAATTTACAACAAGAAATATACTGTAAAAGAACCGCCAATTATATAGCCATCTATAAGAAGATAGCTTAAAGTTCCTGCCGAGATTAGCCCACAAAAACATGTTAATTACAAAAAGCATCTGGTTGAGGGCTGTCTTCCAAAGGAAGATCTGGTCCATTATTAGTAGGAGTACATATATTTATTTCTATCTGAATGCAAAACGTGAGGCCTTTGTGGATTAAAAACATCAACAATAAATTCAAATTCATTCAATTACTGTTTTTGAAATTCCCTAAAGTTGTCCCTCAAGTAAAACAGTAAGCACAGTAAATTAATATGAACTTTATGACCATGATGAACATATTTAAATCTTCAGCAGAGGAATTCTAGGTTACATATAGTAAAGAGATATTTCAGTGAGTTGTGTTTGTACCTGCAATTTCCTCAATACTGTTGGCCCTCATATCCAGCATGACTGTGCCATTCAGTATGCAGCTGCGTAGTTCAAATAAGCTGTGTAGTGATAATGTGGCCACATAGGGCTTACTCCACCGCTCTCCACCGTCTTCCACATCCTCTTCAAACTTCAACCATCTGACGCACACAGAAAGAATGTTTCACGTGAAGGAGCAAAAAAAAGCTGCGCTTAAAGACCTTCTCATTAGTCTTTTAACCATCAAATTTAAAAATTGCAGCGTTCTCATCACAGCCACCTACATTTTACTGCTTTGACAAATTTCATCCGACAGAGCACACAGTCTAACAGAGGCAGTGCAAACTGGATGACTCATACTCCAAATCTGTGACTAATTGAACATGTTTCTGATAGAAAACAATCTGTGGGATGTCAGGCATGTAAAATCACTAATTCTACTTCCAACTCTAAAAGGTTTGGAAAAGCAAACCTGGGAAAATATTAAAATCTGAAGTTGAGCCTGAGTTTTGCATATAAATATACCCTAAAAATCAAGTTTCAGTTAGGGGTGGACATTTATTGTATCGTTTATCATTAATTATGATAAATTTCTAATCATTTTAAAAATGTTGATTTATTGCTGTCACATTAAATTCCATTTAGTGATTTTTAAAATCCCCCAAAACTATCCATATTGTTGGGCTTGTTAGTTTTACTATTTTCTCCAATGTTTGTTCGATGAGAATAAATATTAATAGATTTTAAAATATGATTAAATGCAGTTAAGTGTGCAGTTTAGTGATACAAATCACATCACATGACTGGTGTCGTAAAGAAGCATATTACAAATGGATATGTTTTTACAACACAAGTAGGCCTATTTGTGTTTGTGGGGCTGTTATTGTTGTGCCATGCAGTCATAGCCATACAGTTACCTAAAACTGAAGGAATAAATTGTTGTTATTGTCTTCTTTATCAAATATCATCCTTGCACCACTAAACATTGTGATAAAAATTTAAGTCCACATAACCCACCCCTAGGTTCAGTCATTAAAAGCCTAGAAGCTAAAAATCTACAGAAGTGAACTGAACTAAAAATATGGTTCACAATTACTTAGATATGAAAATAGAGACCATTATTATTAATCATTATGAATAATAAAATTTTAACTGAACCACATTAAGAGAAATCATCACTAACATTTGCTCATAAAACCAACATATAATTACACAACTATAGAACATCTTTATTTATTGTCATGTTTTATCAACTTGTTCATGTTTTCATTGTTATTCTAACCTGGCGGTCTCTCTCCACTCAGTCGTGCCACCATCTCTAAAGGACAGCTCATCCAGCTCAGTGAAGAGGTCATGGGGCATGTGCTCGAGGTCATCATCCTCTGTTCCTAAGATGAACTGTACCCTCTGTGAAGGTGTGTCTGAACACAGAGAAATTACAATAGATTAACAGCATACTCATTAAGACTAGAATTAATAAAATGTCAAAACATTTATTCAATATAAAACATTGCTTATTTAAATTTGTTCTATGAAAGTGGTTTTTAATTTTCATGTCTGCTCTATCAAAACAAAAGATATATCACATCATATACTGATAATATATAGTGGGCGACTGTGGCCATATAGTAGAGTAGTCGTCTTGCGATCGGAAGGTTGGAGGTTCGATTCCAGCTTCCTCCTGCCACATGTCAATGTACCTCTGGGCAAGGCACTTAACCCCAAATTGCCTACCGGTCTGCATATCAGTGTATAACTGTGTGTGTGTGTGTGTGAATGTGACTCTAGTGTAAAGTGCTTTGAGTGGTCAAAATGACTGGAAAAGTGCTATAAAAGTTCAGTCCACTTACTGGAGTTACTCAGCTTCATTCCTCCACAGGGTATCATTTTTAATAAATTTCCAATCTACTGTTGTAAAACATTTCCCCTGACTTTCTTATCCTCATTGAATAAATCACAAATAAAAATCTCCACCTTATGAACTCATATGTTAGTCAGAGACTTTAAAATCGCTACTACTGTTTTGGGTGGACCTTGCCAAATGTAACTTCTTCACTCTTTGGCAAACTTTGTCTGCATTCTCAGCTGCCTTGTGCTTTCTTTCTTTCTTTTTTTTCCCTTTTACATTTTTTACATCTATTTCAGCCATGGAAATGAATCTAAGTAATGTGAGCTACAATCCTGAACACAGTAAAAAAATAAGTCATAAAATCACAATATAAGCACTGTAAGTCTATAGTTGGAAACACATTATGCAGAATGCAGAACAGCATTTCCAGTGATCTATTTCTCATTAAATCTAGTACACACACAGTACTATGCAAACTTATTTGGTGAACATGTTGCCAGAGGGTTTAAAAGTCAAAAATACAGGAAAACACACACTTGTATTGCCAGCTTGATGTCATTCCCAGATCAATCTTTTAACTTTAGAGGTAAAGAAAAAGGGCGTAGAAGTATTTGTACTGAACAAACATATCAACATCTCTCAGAAGTCACTCTAAGTATCACTAGTGGTAAGTGTACTATTTGAAAATTATGGTGCTATTCAGAGAAAGTGCACTTTTTTTTTTCAAAATGATATAATAATTTTAGACTTAAAATTAAGGCTATAAAAATAAATTTTCAGAATATCACAACTAGTTGGTAACTGAAAGTAGTCAGTGTGTTAAAAAAAACAATTTCAAAAACAGCATAAAATCTTTAATATTAATTTTATTAAACCTAATACTCCCCACTTATGTGTAGCAAAATTCCAGAGCTGATCTAGAACCAGACACAAAACATGAGTGGATGTACTCAAATACCAAGTTGGTTTTTACTAAGCATATCCTGAGTGTTAAGCTTTCATTTGTTGCTTTTTATATCTTGCAGCTTTGATGGCGCAGCTACTTTCCATACAAGGTGCTTGCACACATCACTTAAAATGTCACGACCATCAACCTGTCAGACGCTGCTTCACAGTGGCCTTTTAAAGCTTTTTAGCAATGAATGCTTCAGACAGAACTGAAAGATGGCAAGCACAGAAAGCAGAGAAATATATTGCATTGCAGTATTAGAGAGCAGCACATCCCATCACTTTTTGTATATATTGCACACATATTATTCCTTCTAGGCATTATAGAAATTTGTGGCTGCTACCCTGCTCAAGCAGATTATAACAAATGAAACTCACTGTAACACAATAAAATGTGTTACAGCGGCTAAGGCTTTGTCCATATTAATCTACCCTTTTCTACAATGTTTGGGATTTACTTTATGCATTTTTGTACGTGATTGCCGTAAACCTTAGTGGACAACGTAAACAACTATTAGCTGTTTTTTTCCCATCCATCTAGCCTAATCTAATCCCAAGTAGTAAGCTTTAGGCAGGTCTCAGGATGCAGTTTGAGTGACCACTTGTGATCGGATTTTACTTTCCCTGACCCTGCTGTGTAATCACCTTCAGCTTGGACGGTCAGCTGTAAACTACGTAAATAAGAGATTGTACACTGTGCACAATACAATTACATTCTTAATAATATGTACTCTGCAATTAATGCAGTAATTGTAAATTATAAATAATTTTAAAAGTACCAGTAAATGAAAAAATAAAAAAGAATAATGAATTCTTTAAACAAATATTGAATTATTTCAATATTTATATGAATACTGAAATAATTTATATGACTCTAATGAGTCATGTAAAGCCAAAACCCTGCTTTACAGTTGTCACAGAAATGACCAGTAAAAGAAAGCAGAAAGTTTTCTGTGATTGAATCATCCTGCACATTTGGACTCTGACAGGTGAGTAGGTGGTTCTTCATTGTGGCCATTAGCAAATCTCTGTTTGTTCTGTCTTGCAAGCTAATCTGAGTGAGTTTTCCATGTCTGAAGCTCTCCTCTATCATTCTGCTCACCATGCAAGGTAGCAAGATAAAGATGGCTCATCACTCAACCAAGTGAATTTCTGAATTTTGTGCTCTAAACTCAAATTAACAGATTAATTCGATGGGTTTTTACACACTTCTACCTGGAGTGAAATAAAATTTAATTACATATGTTCTTAATGTTCACTGAATATACACAAAATTTAAAATTGATCAGGTGTTGATTTACTAGTTTGTGACAGCATAGAATCCATTAATAAACAAATTTAGGAGACCTAGAGTTTTTGTAATGATAGAAATTAAAAGAGTGGCAGTAGAAAGTCAAACAGGAATATAACCTTTTGCAAAAAGAAAATGTAATGAGTTATTTACTGTTGACATGGTGTACTTAAATAAAAACAGAATCGAACCATAACTGGGGGACTCTCTTCCATCTTCCTTTTCTTCCTCATAGTCTCTGTCCTTCTTCTTTCGATGATGTCTGCGTTCTCTGTGGCGGTGCCGCCGTTTGCTCCCTCTTCCAAATGGAACATGGACCCCTACGTACACAGCTCTGTGACCTGGGAAAGAAAGGAAACTTTATTTAATAAATGACACACAAGCAACTTCATTTTAGACTGTTTCAATTGCCAAGCATGCTATGTACTTTGACTTCCCATCTATCCCAAGAGCAAAATATATATTTTTTTGTCACAGTAAGCAAATAAAAGCATAAAAAGATAAACAAAATTCTTAGTTTAATTTGTGCTTAAAGAAAACAACTATAACAACAATATTAACATTTTAAATTGAGTACATCAACTTAGTTTTCAAAAGCGTAAAAACAAGCTCTTAGATAAAAGGTAAAAATTGTTTTGGCTTCAAAAACTGACATTAGAATGAAGAATACAACACTGTAGAGAAGACAGAAGGAATCTCTTTACATTTCTTTGGAAAGCTTAAGTTACTCTACTTGACGAAAACCAGAGTACAATATTTAACTTTTGCTCTTAGTTTTTTCCCCTCTGTGTTTTGTCTGCTTCTCATCATTATTTTTACTCCCATAAAGGCACTGCTTTTCAAAATAAAGTGGCCTATTTTTACCCAACATACTCTGCCGATACCCATTTTTAACAGATGAGTCATTTCTCTTTGATTTGAGGGGAAACTCAGGAGAAATGACACCGACATGCAGCATGTAGAAAAAAAACTCAGAGGAAATGAGAAGAATATAGATGAAGTGAACAATGAGAAACAGCAATGGAGGGGGAAGAGGTAGACTTGAAAACCAAGGTATTAACAGATTTAATTATTTTCCACAGTAAATATGTGGCCTCTAAAAACATTTATTTTACAAAATTAGCTAACACTTGATGCAGAATAAATTTAATTAAAAGAGTGCCAGAAAATGAGCGATATTTTGAGGGAGTAAAATCCTTCGAATCATAAATGACACCACCTTTTGTAACTGGGTGTGCACTCTTAACATTCACCATTACGAAATGGGTACAGCCAAAGGTTCTTACTTCGCTGTTAATGAAATTATGACAGAAATGTGCGGTTTGTATACCACAAAATGATGTCAACAGGAAATTAGAGCCATTAGAGTTTCCATACAGATGGAGACACATTACTGATGATTCCATTCTTTCCACTGCTTATTGGTTTTCAAGACTCTTGAGAGCAATAAGGCTTAAACTCATCAGCTGTTTTCTGCTGATTTGATTTTTATGGAGTTAAACAGTATATTTTTACATATGAAACTTCATAGGAAATTATCAAATGTTTTTCTTTTCATTTTCCCTAAAAAAAAAATTAACAGTTATATACTAAAAACTTAAAACTATTCTGTTTAATCTGCCATAAACATCACAATTACCACAAAAATATATATCCATTAGCATCAACTAGGGTTAGGTTAGAAGAGACACTGGACTTTTTTCCTCAAGGGACCAAGTATTTCGATTTATTACTGAACAGAAGATAAAAACTAACTGATAGTAAACTACGTTTAGCTTCAAAAACTGACATTAGAATCAAGAGTAGGCTTTGTACTTACTTTCCAAATCTTCTGTCTCATAGTTCGAAAGAGTGGTGAAGCTGGTTTTCCCATGGTCAACCAATGCTTCCTCATCTAGACCCTGGAAACAATGACAACAAAGTAAAGAGTTAAAAAATTAACAGTATGACACTCTCTGTCGTCAAATTTATTAAACATTTAAACAGAATTATAAAGCATGTCTTGCAGATTGTCTTTTTAGAAGGAAAATAGGTATTTAAAAAAAAAAAAAGTTAATAGTTTTGTTGAATGGACAAACAGGACAATAAATTAGGAATTTTAGTTTTGATTAAAGTGCATTCCAGAATCAGTGGTAATTTATACTGCATGTAATCCTTTCAATTACAGTCAAATATTGTAAAGAAACTGACATACTGTTTTGAAATTGATGAGACCTTGGCAATAAGTATTATCCAGTAAGCACTCGTACACATTTTATGAGGGTTTATATATGGGTAATGTTCCACAAACAAATTAGTCTGTATTGATAAAATTGTACTTATTTTTAATGACTCATGCCATAAAGGTTATTTTTCATAGCAACTCCAATAGGTTAACTACAGCAATTAGAAAGAGAAACACCTTTTTCAGAACATGCAGTCCAATATCACTATTATGAAAACATGAAAGATTCCAGGGCTTCAGTTAGGGAGAAATAGCAGCAAATATACACACCCCCTGGCAATCAATATCAAATTAAAGCATCCAGATATAATTAATACAATACATAAAAAAGTACATAAAAAAGAAAACAAAAGAAAAAAAAGAAAGACACAGGAACAAGTCTATTCCTTCCTTAACACATACCAAACTTGATGTACATCCAAACACTCCGCAGATTCTTTTCCCTATGTGAGTGAATATTTCAGACTGAATGAAAAAAAATGCAGAAAATATGTCTCTAAAAAAGAAAGACAGAACTGCAGAACAATAAAAATCAAAAGCAAAATGCTTCTCCTTTTAAAGACAAAATGGAAAATGTAAAGAAAATAAACCCAAAAAGAGTCTTGCATCTACAATGGAACACTTGTGTGTGGGGTGTGTTGCAATGTCATACTTACATACCAGTCTTCAACCCAACAGAAATCCTTCTAGGAGATGCTAAACAACGGTTTTCAAAAATAAATGTGTCTGTATTCACTGAATTTTTAGGCCAATTGGAGGAAATTCCAAACCTAATATCAGTTCACTGGAATGTGAACTATTTTTGTTAATGTACTTTTGCTGTTTTTTAGTACCACAAAAGTGGACATGCTGGACACACTGCAATAGGATCGGCTTGTTTGAGTAATCGGTGTGTTTCAACTAAATGTGACGTTGCAAGAGGAAAATGTTATTTTAGACAAACATTGTTATAGGGCGCATAAATACCCAGAGGGTGTACTACAGCTGCCAGGTTTATACTACTTCATAGTCGACTTTCCTATTTCACTTGTAGTTCATATATAATTCTACATAATATATAATTCTGGATAGGCACCACCTGTCAACATCAATTTTCAAGTCTTGCCATGGATTCCTTAAACAGATTTAGGTCTCTACTTTGACAAGGCCATTCTAACAAATCAAAAATAATTTCATTGTAATCCTGGCATGATTCTGGCACCACCATGTTCCAGCATGTGAACTGTGTGTTTCTTGTGTTTTCCTCCTCACATTTAGGCAGAAAATTTAAGTTTGGTTGAATCTGACCAGAAAGCCTTCTTCCACATGTTTGCTTCATCCTCTTAGCTTGTGGCAATCTAAAATAAAACTTACAAATTAGAAACAAAGAATCACTGTGGGATTTTATTTGAGTTAACACAGAATTTGGTGTAGACTTTATGTTTTATTTTAGCAGAAATCACATAAGCACATGTTTACAGGCAAGGTATTTAGCTTGTGTGAAACTATATCTGATGAAATAACTGCTACTCTACCACTGCGCTTCTTAAAATACTCATCCAGAAAATCGGTGTATTTTACAGCAGCTATTTGTCAAGAATCAAGAATCACTGTTTACGTGTATGTCGTCTCATGGCAGCTTAGCAAGCTATAAGCACTTGTTAGAGTGCGTGTTGCCCTCAACCCCACGTTTCTTGGAACAATCCAAGAACACGTGATGAAACCTGTCACATAGCTTTGTCAAAAATAAACCCCGGTCTATCTGCCACAGTCCCTGAGGCAAAAGGTTGAGGACAGTGAGATCGCTTCTGTTTTCCTCGACCACAGCTGTGCTTTTAGGGCCTAAATGGCTAACGTCACTGGGGGAGGCTAGTAGGAGGGAGGAAAAGCCAGCATGAATACAGGACTGTAGACAGAGCACAGATGTGTGGAACTGCAACATAAAATAGTCTGACCTTTTGTTAACAATTGTGTGCATTCATAGAATATATGCTTTTTTTTTTATCTTACTGGTGATTTTGGTTCCATAACATACCTAATCAATATACTGTATAAAAAGCAATACCACCTGTTTTACAGACAAATATTAAATCAGACAAAACTTTGGTTAGGATTGAGAAATTTACTTTTATTTGCCGAATGTGGGATTTTAATCTGTAACTTTCCTCTAATTCAGAAATGTAGACATACCAAGATTAATATGCCTTTTAATAATTTGAAAGGTAAAATATCAAGACAGACATAAAAAAGCTAAACTTGAGTTTGAAAATGCACTTCGGAACATAACACCATTTTAATCCCACTACTAATAAATAATTTCACATTTTACAAACCATCAGCGTAATACCAAGAAAATCCTGAAAATAGATCAATCTACTTCAGTTTTAAAAGGCAAACAAGATGAATTTGGCCCTTTATGTTGTTGTTTAACTTTAGTGGAAAGGTCTGTTCAAAAGCACCACTCAATAATTAATAAGTTTGCTAATAAAAACAGACTGGTATAATGTGTGCTTCAGAGGTCAGGATAGACAATACATGGTGTACAAATAAAAGCAAAAAATATTTAATCTATTGACTTTTTCACACTATATGCCCAAAGAGTAGATGGCTAATCCTGCTGTTACAGTGGATGCCATATGAGGATTTTGTCAGCTTATGTGCTCAGACAACCACTCTGTAAAGCTTTAGACATAAAGTATTTACAGTTCACATGATCATTAAACAGTAAACAGGAGTTGATTATTTGTCAGCAAAAAAACTATTCATTAAACACTACAACAGATAAAGGAAAAGGGGGGCAGCATTATGACCATACTAATTCATCTATATTATGCTTGGTCTACATATACGGTATACTTACATTCCTTAGGAACCTAAGTATAAAAATCTATGTTCAAAATATGAACATAAACTATACACATATATAAGAAAATTGCTGGCACCCTTCTGTTAATGATTAAAAATCCCACTTGATCACTTGTCAGTTTCATAACTTGAAACTGACAAAGGATATATATATTTTTACACACTACAAATTAACCCATTAAAAAATTCACTTAATTTGCACAAAAAGAACTTGATTGCCAGCAATTTTCCAATTGTCATTACACAGATAACACTGAGTCAAATCTATGAACAATTTGACAACCAACAACTGCATTGTTCTTTTAAGACATAGAACAATGCAGCACAAAATAAGAGCAACTAGACGAACCAGAATAGTTTTATTTATATTCCATTTACAGGCACTGACCCTCCTTAATCAAACAGGTGTGAAAAGGATCGCTGGGCTTGGAACATCAGCCGGCAACCAGATGCTGCCAGTGAGGGTTGCCTCATAGAAAATAACAGAGCTGTATTTTTGACGTCCCTCTGCAGCCACCAGTGTGCAGCCTCAATGGTCTGGGTCAGAATGGTGTGTTAAAGTTTGTAACAGTAAAATTAGAGAAATAAGAATGACTTGCTTGGAAGTGGTGCTAAGTCCCATAGGACTATGGACACACCAGTAGTTTTCTTTGAATTATTTTGAGTTTTAGTTAATTTTGTCTGATTCTGTCCCAATTCAAAGCCTCTTACTTGCTCCAGTATTTTCAAATGTTTTAGTCTTCAACAGCTGGTATGCCATAAAAGCCAGCTGTGGCCAAAACATCACTTTCCTCAAATATTGCAGCCCCACTCTGTGAGGTTCTGGAGCTTTAATTTGCATTTTTACAGAGTGTACTGTGGTGTTTCAAGCAATAATAGGTTCAGCCTGGAGGAACGTTATTATAGTGTACGCTTTAAAGATTGGAGCCAGATAGAGCAGCATAATGCCACTATAGTATAAGCATTATGTGGTAAACAACTATGATAGCAACAAGAATGCAAAGAATTTACATACTGTAATTAAAACAAGCAGCATTTAAATTTCACACCTAAAGAAGCAAGACCAATGTTGAGCAAATTAGCTATAAAAATGTACTTCTTCTAAGAGCCAGGTTAGCCCAGCTTTTGATAACGTGTTTGCATGGGCAGAGAAATATTCACATAGCTGCCAAGCAAGCAGTGAAATGAGCAACTAGCCACACAACATGCCAACACGACTGATTCCCTCTTTGCCAGCCTTGCAGTAACTGGGAACTGATCCAATCAACAGGGAGTATTGTAACAGATGTGCTGCATAGTGGGAGAGACCAGTCTTTTAAAATTACAGTCAAAGCTCAAATGGCTGCCAAATACACAATTTTCTTTACAAATGAGAATAATTACAATTATTTGAAGCCAATGATGTCACATTAAAAGATTGTGTCTGAAAAGTAGATACAGATAAATGACTAAAAGTGAAATACATTGATTAACAATGATATTATATCCAGGGTAGGCATTTTTTATGGTAATTAGTACCATAACATGTTTGAATAGAGATGCGCCAAGACTGTGACAAAAAAATAGATAATTTTTAGCTTGACTGGCCTTGACCAGCCATCAACCTATAAAATAAAAGTTTTCTGATTAGTGAATGCACCAGATCTAAGCGCAGTACAACATGAGTAAAAGGTATTCACCCTCGTACATATTTCACTTTTTGCATTTGGTTTCACTTAAGTGGTTCCCATCATAACACCAATTTTAATACAAAGGTAACCAAGGTATTAAAAAAAAACTGTTTTAATGACCCAATTATATGACAATATGGGATGCCACAATCCAAAACTATCAAGCTATGTGACTCCAGTGAACCACATTGAGATC
Source organism: Brachyrhaphis terrabensis (assembly GCA_903067065.1). Taxonomy (NCBI): domain Eukaryota; kingdom Metazoa; phylum Chordata; class Actinopteri; order Cyprinodontiformes; family Poeciliidae; genus Brachyrhaphis; species Brachyrhaphis terrabensis. The sequence goes on from CAEGAG010145085.1 coordinate 35,639, forward strand.
CAATATCCAGAAAGGGAGTGAACTGGAACAGTGGCCACCTTTCCAGCAATGGCCAGAAAGTTACAAAGGAACTCAGAAGAACATCTTAAATACTACATGCCTCACTGGCCTCATTAAGGCCACCGATCATGATATATCAGTGAGGAAAATACTAAGCAAAAAGGACTCCCATAGCAGAGTTCTAGGTCAAAAACCACTGCTGACCAAAGTACAAACATGATGGTGGAAGTGTGATGGTCTTGGGTTACTATGCGGCTTCAGGACTTGGTCAACTTGTCATATTTAATATGTTTATTAATTCTTCTTTCTAGGAGAAATTCCTAAAAGAGAAAGTCTGGCCATCAGTTTGTTATCTTAAACTCAAGACCACCTGAACAATGATTCAAACACACCAGAGGGTTCACTTGTTAATGATGCCAAAAACCTACTTCAATGCAGTTACTTCACCTTAAACAGGCCATTCATGTTTGAAAACCTTCTAGAGAAAAGTGGGCCAAAGTTCCTCTCCAGTAATTTCATTAGCAGTAGTTGATAGAATGGCAATCAAATAGGTTTATGGGGTTACTATTTTCTTGGGCCATAATGAGTCATATTGTTTTGAACAGCATTTTCCTTAATGAATGAAATTATTGTTATGTTTTCACTCAGGTCTGTTTGATGACCCAACACATTACGGTACATGTGAACAAAGCAAGAACAGCTTTGTAAAAGGGCAAATATTTTTGCACAGTTCAGTTTCTCCCAAACCCAAGGATCTGATGGTATTCAGCAGGTTTTGTTAAAATGCCACAAACACAAAGATAGAACTTATAAGGCAGCTGTGCATTGCTGACTAGCCCCTAAATTATTTACTCCTATAGAGACCCATCACCTTTGAGTGGGACACAAACACATTCACACTAGCCTCCTCTACATAATGTCTCCAGAGATCTGTGGTCTAATTATCTAATTGAAGAACTGGGATTACTTCATGTCAGCAATTTTGAATGGAGAAAAAAAGTCTCTGTATTTACCTCTCTCTGTATTTACAGCCCAATGCTCCAATTTTGAGCTTATCAGTTCTTAAATGTTCAGTTATTCTTCCCTAAGTTAATGGACATCATTGCTATAGATAGTAAGCTTCGTGTTTTGATTACGTTACCTTGACAAACCCATTTTCTCACAGCTTTTTTTCCTTCCCTCGCTTCCTTCCCATTTTGCTTGTCCCGTTCCTTTAAGCAGCCATAACTGTCTCTGATAGCTTTTTCTGGTTCATGCTGCTTTGGACCAATAAAGGGGTTCGTAAAAAAAAGCATTCAGTTTCAAGAGCTATCACCTCTTCTTTCCCCACATAATATTTTTTCATTCTGGTGAAATGTAGTAACCACAGAGCCCTATTCATTAGCACATAACACAAGACGACCACACGCCGACAAATCAATACAAACGCACAAGCGGTACAGCGCACCTAGAGCCTGTGGATTCTTCTCCAAGTGCAGAACACGGATGCTGAGGACACAAACACAAATATTGAGGAGCAGACATACCGTGAGCACATGTTCCTCTTTGCTCTGCTCATCCATTTAGATCAAAACATCCGCAAAGCAGAAGCAGGAGAGACGTAAACCAGTTCCTTCTCTATGGCAGTTGTGTGTGCTGTATGGGGGACGCCTGTGAGCCGAGCGTGAACAGCGACAGTGTCACACTCATCTGTTCTCTCTTCCTCTGCTCATCTTTTTATACAAAAGGAAGGCGAGCTGCTTCAGAACACACAGTGCTGTGCTCTGCTCTACCCCGTCAGCCCTGCTCCATGCATGGCAGCCAATCCCACCATGCCTCCATGAATATTTCATTCACCCAGCCAACAGCTTATAAACACACACACATGCACGCTATCAGACGAAGGGCACGCATTCACATTTGGAGGACATACAAGTCCTTAGCTGCTGAGGTATTCAGGTCATAAATGAAGAGTCGTCCCCCAGCAAAGATAAATAGAAACAGGCATACGTGTGGGGTCGGTGTTCCCTGCAGTCTGCAATGAATTGAAAAAGGACAGATTGCTGTGAATTCATGAGACTCAAAATGTCTTTGTTCCTATGACTTTGACTTAATACAATCCCAGTCAAAGCATCAAGGTTAGGTATGTCTTTCAACAAGTTCTAATAATGCTGTCTACCTGCTTCTTGTATGCAACAAAAATTCCCACATGAGTGGGTCAAAAGAGCATTTTTCTAAAATAGGAGCAACTAGTACATTTTTCTATTTTAATGACATTATGTTGATCTCTAGCAACAGGAACACTGAACACATCATCTAGAGGCAGACACACTTAATGCCAGCACAGTATTCTCAAGGGTAAACGTGCAACCAAACCTAAATTGAAATTATTTACGGTTGTTATAATTTTAAAATAAATTCAACAGAAAGAGTGACATCTAATGGTGGAATAGATACAGTAGGTGCATCCTAATTTCCATTAGAATATGTATTCTCTGAAATAATTTATTTTCTGTTTGAAAGGTTTTAGCTTAGGAAGTAGCTAGCTCTAAAAAACAAATCTAAAAAAATGTAAATAGGTCAGTCATGTGAGATTTATATGTGAGTGTGTTTTTCTACCATAACATGTATCTAATAAGTTTAAGAGAAGTAGGATTTGGCTCTATAAAATGTAATTAAAAATACAAGAAAACTAGGACACCTTCACATTTATTCCTTCAAAAAATGTCAAAAAAAAATCCTGCAACATCAGTTGTATCTCATCAGAATATCATTACTCTGCATTTTAAAGGAGGTCAGTCCTGTTTAAACCTCAAACATTTAGTTTAGCGTATTTTGAGCTTTTGAAGAAAGACTGAATGGCAATCTCAAAAGACATTTCTGATGCATTCCGGATATGCAGCAGCTTATAAATCTAATAAGGAACTCAAAAGCTTCTCAAAAGAATTTGAAACTAGACATTTTACTGAATGGAAAAAAGTGCACAAGCACAAAAGTGCACAAGTCCTTGTGCATGTTTGTGCACAAGGACATTCAAAACAATTGCCAACATGTCAAGTTCGGGCCATCAAAGCAAGTTCACCCTAAAAACAGACTACTGTATGCTAAAAGGTATAAGAAGACAAAGTCTCCAAAACCCCACAAAACCCATCGAAGCCCAAATTTATTTCCCCCAGTAAAACATCATTCAGATTTTGATACAATGTGAACTTTGATTAAGTCACTATGGCACATTTTTTTCCAACTTCAAGCCACTCCGCTGTAGTTTCTTTCCGCGCTTGGAACCACTATGCTAATGCTGATGACTCAGTTGGACCAAGTCATGTTACAGTTATGGCATAAAGAAAGTGCACCTTCTACAAAATCAAGGGTTTTAATGTATGATTGGTCTCGTCTACCTGTAGCTTTTGGACAAACTAACACCTTACAACTGTTTGGTTGGGTGTTCATGCATGACTCAGTTACCGCAAGACGCTGAGTCATTTGTCTGCAATACAATCCCAGATCATCACGCCATCATTACTGTGCTGAACATCTGGTGTGAAGGGTTTGTGCTGATATTTCACCAAATGAGGTACTGTGTTATGAGGTGTAAACAACTCCCACATCACTTTGAACTCTAAAGTGTTGCAACAGTGAAAAACAATCTGCATTTCTTCCAGAGAGCATAGGCTGTATCTGGTTGCAAACAAAGAATATTTGTTCAGTTTTACACAGTGGTGACTCAATGACATGTTGAAAGAAGAAAAGGAAGGAAGGAAGGAAGTAAAACATGAATGAAGGAAGGAAGAACGCAAAAAATGTGATACTGTGATAGGGAAAAGGCTGATCAAATTCACACAAAATTTGTTTCCAAAGAAATTCGGTTGTATTGCCTCCATGACCTACGGATCTAGATGTATTATATTTACTAACACCTCCACTAATGTAGAACAAGCCTGTGTAATGGTCTTAGTCCTACTGCTAAACTCATACTACAATATGACACAAGGAAAAAATTTTCCCAGACTAATTGGTATGCAGCACATACAACCTCTTTGTACTTTATCCAGTTTTTGTTCTTTGAGTGTGCCTACTCTCAGAAAGAAGAGTGATTAAACTCTAGATCTACTATAGGTCAGTTAATTACAACCTGTATTTTAATGATACAATAAAAAATTAAAAAGTGGAATTGCGGTCGACGTATGTAGGTGAATTTGCATGTAAAGCTTAGCTGCTGATTTCAGAAGAGGTGTGCTGCTGGGCACCTCGAGGTCATTAAGTCCATCACAAATGTTTCTCTCTGTATGTGAAAGTATTCTAGATTCAAACATAAGACCGTGTCTCCAACAGCTGAAGGGGGGCTGGAATTAGATCATGCAATAGGACAGTGATCTTAACCATGGCACCTCTTGTCTGGACTTTGATAAAGTTGTGCATAAACAATCACGTACAATTCTAAATAAGCTAGTGTACGCTGCTATATAGATATTTATTTGTTTGGTAAGAAAAAAAGAGGGAGACAAAATTGATCGCCAGCGCAGCAGAAGACAGATATGATCAAAAAGAGGATGAGTATGCAGAGTCTTTGTAGATAAAGTTATTAATTTATGGATGGAACTTTCTGTTGTTTGTGCAATGACACAATCTATAATGTCAAATTTGGTCATCTGAGACTGAATGAACTGAACCATACACACACACACATACAGGAGAAACTAAATCTTTCATCCTGAACAAATTGATTTCTTTGTTCCACAGAACTTTGACATGTTTGCACAGTAAAGCAAGCTGTAGAGTACGTGATGGCTGCACTAGACCTCAAAGATACAGTCTGATTGTAAAAATTGTTTTAGTTGGACTCTTGTCACCTTTGGCTTGGAAAAATACAAACAGAAAAAATGCCTGAAATCTAGAAAAACCCCAGAGGACTTCCTAATATTCTACATGTTTTAAAAAATGTCCTTTCCAGTATTTTTGAATAAGTATGTATAATGTTTATTTTTAAGAAGAAAATAAATTGAGGAAAGCCATTGTAAATATTTTAGAAGTGTCATTAGGGATGCAACTAACAATTATAGTAAAATATTGTATCAATTATTCTAAAGATTAATATATTAATCAGATTAAGAAACTGACACATTTTACAGATTTTTCATTTAACCAGTTTTCACTTAAGCTTATTTTATTCAATATTGAAAACAGATTAAAAGATTCAAATAAACAAATAATCCAATTTATTTTTAAATAAGAAAGTAAACATTTTACTGCCTAAAAGGCAACCACGTAGCATTCCTTTAGTGTATGCTTAATTTGTAGGATACTGTTACAAAACAGTATCCCAATGCGGGACATCCCATCGGAGCATTAAAAGAGTGTGGCACAACTGCTAACCTATAAACCCACGAGAATCTACCTAAACAGACAGGTGGTGCAAGGGAAACAATAAACAAAGAAGCAGCCAGGCGGCCCTTGGTAACTCTAGAGGTGCTCCAGAGATCCACAGCTCAGTGAACGTGTCAACAAGATAACTATGAGTTGGGCACTCCACAAATCTGATCTTTATGGAAGTCTGGGACAAGAGAAGCTTATTGTTGAAGAAAAGTGATGAGAAGTCCTGCTTGAAGTTTGTCACTAGCCATGGGTTTCATGGAAAACATGTGGAAGAAGGTCCTCTGATCAAATCACAATATACAATATATTTCTAGAATCCAAAACACACCTTGGCAGAAAACTACTGTAACATATCATTCTGAACACACTATCCTCCCAATGAAACATGGTGGCAGCAGCATCATGCTTTGTGTTAAGCAAGGACAATGGTAGTTAATACATGTTCATTCTTTACATTCAACAACACATCATTAGTGTTGATGTGTTTTTGGCCACATAGTTAAACTAGTTAAATAGTCTTGATAAATCAGATTATTGGTTCATATAAAAAAAAATTCTTTGAACCTTGACTGTTTATTGTCATTTTATATCCTGTGTTAAACAGCCTGGTCAAAACTGACCAGCATTTAAAATATCACAACAGCTTATTAGCTTTGAAGGATATTTTTCAAGCCAAGGGCTAAAAATTACATTTTGAAAGACTCCCCTTCATTGCCTCAAAACAAAAACCCTGGTCAGAAAAAAAGCCATAAAATAACAATCCCCCCCCTGTTTGAGGCCACATTCATGGTTTTTAAATGTGCATCTGAATGTTCCATTGAAAGATGAACAATTGTATATTCTTGGGGATTTAAGTGAGAAAGTCCTGGACGTTGATTCATTACTTTTTGTGGGGGTCACCTCTGACGTAAGAAGTGCGCTCCAATAATGCCACCCCTTGACTTTCCGGGAATCCACGCACGTGTATGAATACAGTAGGCAAACACATGCAGAAGAGTAGTGGGCTACCCTACACCACCACTGATGTCACGCAGTCGCTGTGCTCTTTAAACTTAGCTCTGCAGCAAGCTTCTTTTTCTGGTCTTCTTAACACTCAGTGGTCCGACGCTTATAAGCCTCTCTGAGGCAGTGACACCCAGCATACAGGATGTGGTTCTCTATTCCCGCACACAAGTCACTGAAAACTTCACTGTAAGGCATGTGAAAAGGCTCGTGCTTTTCCGTTTTGCTAATTTGGCCACTTACTTATCTTTCATAGTAAAATCACCAGCAGTGGGTTATTTAAAGAATATGGTAAAATTGCCATGCAGAGGAGGGTGTAACTGTGAAATGTGCCTCTACACTACCTTTCTCTTTTGAGGCTCACTCAGCTGTAGAGCCTAATGGGACACATGACGTAAAGTAACGTAGCGTGTGAGCGGAAAATGCTTAAAGCGGTTAAACTGCTAATCAGCCATTTACTAACAGACTTACAGAGGCACCGCAGGCGTACCAGACTACTGCTGTTTTCATATCGTTAAAGTGTTTACAACAAAGCTAATGTTCAGATTTACAGGGAGGAAATATTTTACGAAAACTACTTAAGGGTATGGACGTTATTAACGTATCATAACGAGCAAGATCTTCGGTTTTGTAACAACCCTCTGAAAAAAAGACAAAGCGCAAAGGGGAACATATTTGTTATCTTTGTTAAAATGTAGCTTTTTAAAAAGTGTAAAAATAACCTTTACCATTAAGGAGAAGTCAGAAAAGAAAAACCGGCTAACAATAGAAGTGACCGGATGATTATCAGCATCCCTTTGACTTGTGCTGTTGCTTGGCAAACACAGACAAAGAGCCGAGCACGTACGATAAAAGGCTTACATTAAAACGTATTTTGCGGGTACTCACCCTGCTAAGGAGTGGGTTCATTTGTTCTCTGGATTCGTCCATGGCTCCTGTTGTCAGTTTTTCAGCTCCACATCTGTCTTCAGTCACCGGTGGAAGAGCAGTAAAAGGCCGGCTGACACTTCGCTGAGGGCTGGCTCTGCATTCTCCCAACGACAGAAACACGCCTCTAACATGGTTGACAATGAGATAGCCAGTTAGCGTTCAGGACCCTGTTGTCGTGACCAATCAGCTTCAAGAACGTAAGAACAGGGCGGGATGTAATTTTCTGTTGCCTGAAAATCGTCCTAAGCGGGATTTTTGTATGTGTGTGCATGTAGGTGATGTTTTTTATTTTTTGCTGTTGATATCTTGCTTGTGTAGGGACGACTGATAAAACAGGAATACACGATTAAAATGACAAGCACATAATTGAGTTCAATTGAGTTAAGCTAGAGCAGTTCACAAAAAAATAACCTCAAGGAAATAAGTCACAAAACAAGTCCATTAGGTTCCAATTACAGGTGCATCCCACTAAATTAGTGTATAATCGTTAATTTAATTCAAAAGGTAAAACTCACATAAAAAAATGATTATTTATACATAGCGGCATGTTTGTTTTAGGTGGATTTTTCTGATGACTTTGATTATACTTTAGCTTAATGTAAATCTGAATTTAGTAGATCAGCCATCAAGACATTTTGGAGCACACATTATTTCCCTCTCCTGACAAGCTTAATGGATATGGCCATTGCTTGGAACCTGCTCATACCAAAAATACCAATATCTGCTTTAATGAACAAAATATCAGTCAAGCAGAGTCACTTGGCCTCTTAGAGAAGATTTGGTGTATTTCAAACATACAAAGTCACTGAAAATTCAAAGACTGCAACTAAAAATCATTAGCAAAATCACCAATCAAAACATTGAAGTTCAGATAGTTGAGCATTGACCATGTATAAAAGTTATTTAAACACTGAGATGAGTTAAATTTCGGAGGTGACTCAAATAGTTTGCACAGACCATTTGAATAGCCTACTTGTTTATCCAGTAACTCAGTATGAGTAAACTCTTAGCAGTGATAAAAAACAGAAGATATGTTTCAAGTTCTTGGTGGGAAATGTAAAATGGTAGATATCGCTATTTAGCTCTAATGCAACATATAGTATTATTTTGGAGCTTTATAGTTTCCAACCCATTTTAGACAAGACCAAATGCAGTGAAGAGACATCTCTTAGTGCTAGACGGTATACCGGTAGTGAGAACATGCAAACTCCAGGCCAGGAATCGAACCCAGGACCTTCTTGATGCAAGGCAACAGTGCTACCAATTGTGCAACCCTCGTTTGTTCATGTCAATTCAATATTTGGAGGCGTCAGCAACACGGACTGAACGGCTTTGTTCACTTCCTCCGCTGTTATTTCTAAAACTACAGACAGACTACGATTTTAAAACAGTGCAGAAAGTCGACATCATCGTTCACAATTTCTTCTGTTCACTGGTTGGCTCCTAAAAAAAAATCGACCGAAGACAATCCGAGTCGAGGGCAGAAATCCCAGTCTGCGCTGAAATTATTATCGCTTCAACATGCATTAAAAAAAAATTATATTGTTCGCCGCTAGAAGTGCTAGAGAGCCCTGAGTGGAATAGCGGCCCCGCCAAAAGTCAAACAAAGTAGAACTTAGCCACGTAGCATAATAACCTTTTGGCTAACAGTTAAGTTGGTCTGAAGAACAGAAAACAGATGGCGGATAAAGAAAGTGAGTCAGGAGATATCAAAGACAACCGTGTGCCGAAGAAAGGAGCTATTGTCTGTAGTTAGGAAGTTTTTTGTTTTTAAAAGATGTGGCGCACGGCATATGACGGGAATAGCAAACGGTGGGACGACGTTACGCATACGGATATGGCCCCTCTACAGACAGTCTATAAAGACTGCTTCAGAACAACGATTAAAACGCTAGATTCAAGGTATGTCTTATCAGGGCGAAAATACTTAAGCCTAATTGCTATAAAGTTCACGAATAACGTTAACTGACGTGAACATTTTGGTAAATAGATGTTCAGAGGCAGTACTGTATAGCACTATTGAATACTTTAACACTGTACTTTGGAGATTAATAGTGTTTATAGAACCGTCATAAAATATTTTGTCTTGGAAAGAAAGCAGTGTTTATATTTGCATATCTTTTATTTTTCAGTGTTGCATTTTGAATGTTAAACCATTTTACATTCTACTTCTCTTTATGCTATTTCATACAGACTCATTCATATGTTGTGTTGGTTTTTTTGGGACAGCAATTGGATTTAAAGCCTCATACTCATGTGCTTCTGACAGCTACAAACATAAAAAAGCCATAAAAAATAAAAAGCTAAGTTAAAATAACATTGTGATATACAGAGAAGCCAACTGTATTCTTAGGTCAAGCCTTTTGGGTTTCCTTCCACAAACTGTTCTGTAGAAAATGCTTATGAACTCTGAGTCTTCGTGAAACTGGATCTGGCGGTCTCTCTGCGTCTTAGTGGTCTCATTCCCCATCACCTGTGCAATCATCTCTCACTTTGTCTCAGCTGTCAATCTATACCTTGTACTAAAATCTCAGTATCAGCCACTTTCTTTATCTGCTATGTGCTTAGAGATAGACAGGCACTTTGGCACAGTGATAGTGGCAGCAGATGCTATACTTAGAGCAGAAGCTCAGCAGTTGAAATCCTGGTCAGGGCAAAACTCCAGCTACATTGTACTTTACTAAATGGGAGACATACCACAAGAGCCATTCTAGCTCAGACATTTCTTGGATTAAGGGTGTCTGTGTTATATTATAGGGGCAATCAAGACATGAGGATGACTATAATTGAAAGTGCAAAGACCCTTTTTATTCCTGAGATTCTTTGAGTAAGTTACATCCTTTCTAGGCATCACCATAAAAATCTCATTTGAGGAAAAAGCTTACCTTTTTCTGTCCATAATGTTTTGTGTATAATAAAGCTTCAGTGATGTACAACTTAAAGTGAGAAGTAATAAAAAAAATATATATTGTTTATGCTTCAAACTAGAGACTTGCAAATTTAATAAAATCTATGTAGTTGTTGCTCTTTTACCTTAATCCTAGTTAGGGGAGTTGTTAACCTGCTTTTATCAAAGTCACATGATCACTTTAAGCTTTTAAACCAATTTTACCTGCACCTGTGATTTAGTCTGAACACGCTACTGTATTTCTCACTAAATCCTCTTTGCTCAACCAGAAGTCTCTGTATTGGGGCATTTTTATGACGCTACAAAGATGTGCAACTTTTATAATATTATAATCCACAATTAATCAGTAAAATAAAAATTGTTTTATTTCACTATCATAAGACTGTATATCCTGGGAAAGCTGCACATTAATAAAGAAAATATATTAGTTGGTTGAACGGTAACACAGTCCCTGTCTTATTTTAAACACTGAAAGACCAACACAAACTTTACATTATATTAGATTTTAACCAAAGGGGAAAAAGAAACCTGTAGACATTTTACAAATTTGTTTCCCTTGACTCTAAATTTTAAAACAAATGTAAGGAAGATGGGAATCACGTTAAAAGACAATCTTTATTCTCTCACAATTGACACATCCTGTGCCAGTTTTAATGCAATGATTAAGTGGCCTAGGTATCAATGTGGATGAGCAACAGAAATAATTGGTAAATGCTATATTTAAAATGTTATATTTAGTTATGCATAGGAAGCGTGTGATTACTTTTAAAAGAATCATACTGCCCCTTTGACTTAAGCATTTAAATTTCATTGCACTCTGAAGAAACAAAACAAAAAACTTTAGAAATTAGTGGATTCTTTCACAGGTGGGTGGGTGATCTTATCGAAATTTAAAAAAATATTGTTTTATAATAAATAAAAATTATAGAAATTATAGAGTTAATGATAAATCGTCCTTGTCACTACCCGATTTCAGAGTTCTGGTGACCTGAACATTTTGTATTCAGTTTCCATATTTTACTGGTTTCTTGTTTGAAGTAAATGCCAAGAAAGCAGCAAAATTGCTTGAACCCATTTTAATACTTTCTCTGCACTTAACACTTTTAATGATATAATTTTGCATCAAATCTGATAAAATAAATGTCAAATTCTTTCAAACTGTGGCTAGACATTGCTGTAGTTTGAGTCCCTATGGGTAAGTTATGCTTGATTTCATTGACTAAAGATAAAATAATCTTAAAATTAGGTCTTCTTTTGCAAACTGACCTAAGTGTCTGATATAAACTAATATGCTTTTGGGTGATTTACCCAGGGAAGACCAATGCATGCATGCTTGGGGAAAACATAAAAAATCCAGATAGATCCAGAAAAGTCCACTGTTATGACAAGGAATCTATGATGTGTTGAAATGATCTCTGATAAATTACAGTGAAGGAGGCAAGCTTCTTACAGTTTGTTTGCACGCGTCATAAATAATGTGTAATAACTAATTCCCACCAGCAGATGGTAGTGCTGCATCAAGAAAATCTCCACGTTTGTATTTCAACACTTTTTGTCCAAGAAATTAGGATGTGTAATTTATATTTTGGGGAAAAAATGTGTTGCTTAGAGTGGATTTCTTTCTGCAGATGTAATTTTCTTGTTTTTTATTTTTATTTGAAGTAATAACATAATAATAATAAAAAGAAAAACACAGGGAAAAGCAAACTACAAAAGAATTATAAAGTTGGAAGAAATACTAAGATGGTTTGTTTATGCAAATCCTTCAAAGTGTTAAAAATAGAATAAATGTATTCTACTGTTACAAAAACACCTCCCTGGCAGAAGATTATTATATAATCATTGGGCAATCATGTGATAAACTTTAGCAACTGAACATAATTCAGTTGTGATAGAACTCAGACAGGTGCAAACAGCTCTGAGGAGTGTATGCTTTCAGAAGTGCTCGTCAGTGTCTTCCTTTAAATAGAGCCCGCTCCTCACCAGCCCGTCAACTTCGAACATAATCATGCAGCAGCTCAGAAATAGAACTGCGAGGTGGGAGATCAAACTATCACCTCTTAATTGTACCCTGAGTCTTAAAGATGCTGAGAGCCTATTAGCGCACAAAGAAGTGTGGTGTTTACTGCTCCCTGAAACACGCATCAGTAATACAGCTGGGAGATGAGTCAGAAGTTAAACAAGTGGAAGAAGCACCACACTGGCATCCACCTGTGCTGGGACTCACGTAAAGAGATGCAGACTGTGAGGTGTGGCTGCTGACAAGGAAGAAACTTTTCCTTCCCTCAAACAGAAAGAGTTGAGATGAACTGAGCTTGATTTGGAAAACTTGACACATAATACTGAAAAACAACTGATTGAAAGAACAAAGCGTTATCTTCATCATATCTCGAGTGAGTACACATGTGTTTGTGCAGGTACTTAAGTCAAAGCAATAAGAAAATTTGTCAACCTCAATTTTTAATGTATTGTTTTCAAAAACTACAAGTGTAGCATAGTCTTCTGACTCCTTGAGTCAATACTTTGCAGCTATAATTTCTCTGAAATTATAGCTGCAGTTTTGGGGCTGTATGTCTCTACCTGTTTTTTACATCTCGAAATGTTTTTAATCAAATTTTCTATGCAAAACACTGCAAGCACAGTTAGATCGGATGGAGAGGATCCATGAAAATTGGAATACTTGAGTGCATTTAGGTCTGGACTTTGCCAACACCATGTGTCACTGTGGGGGTGGATTGTTCAGGGAATATTCAGTGCTAGTTTTCTGCCATATGTAATATTTTTGCATGAATGCCAAACAAATCACTTATGATTTTGACAAAATTTTGTACTAATGGACTTTTTTTTTAATATGTAGGTGACTTCTAAATGCAACCGGTTACACTAGATTTTATTTTGTGCTATCAGATCAAAACTGGTTGAATTCATATCCATACTCTGCGATTTTATTTTTGTTTCACAATTACAACTGATTTTGTGTTGATTTGCTAATGAAAATTACAATAAAGTACATGAATATTTGTGAAACTATTTAAGGTGTAAATATCTTTGCAAGGCACTGTTGCAGCAAACCAAAAAATAAATATATATTTTGCCAAAAGGATGATGAAATTAGGAGACCATCTTAAAGAATTAGAGAACAATGAGGACATCAGATGGTGCCATGAAAGCAAGAGGAAAATGTTAAATTCCCTAATCTGTCAAAGAGGTCCATCAAAGTGCCAATGCATTGATTTTGACCACAGTTTTTTTTCCACCTTGCTGACTCTGCAGGCCCAAAAGCTGTTTTCAAGACCCTGGTCTACTGGGAGCCTTTGTCCCCTAGAATTTCTTTCAGTTCCTCTGGGATATTTGAAAGATGGGGATTTGAGGCCAGTGATAAGTGTGGTGTACCTAAATCAACACCAGAAAGGGAAGGCAGCAGGAGGGGGTGGAAGTTGTGGAGATTGTAAATAGTCATAGTAATAAGAAGGAGGTGAAAAGAGGGAACAACAGTGGAGGGGGGGTTGGCCTGTTGAGGTGCATTCCACTGCCCTCCAGAGGGAAGACAGGGGTTTGAAATCAATGTACTGTTAAGTGCAGCTTTGCTACAGGATACTCTCTTGCATTATCCATGCATCAGCGCATCAAGGCCCTGCCCACTTGCTGCAGCACTGTCTGAGGCTACCGACGTGAGGCTCTTCAGCACCTCAAGTTCCTTTCACCTCCGCACTCTATGCCAACACTCAACACCCTTCTGCAAACAGTTGTGCCCCTGCTAACTGTGAGACTCATCTCACAACAGGGTCTCACGCCAACAGGCCTGTGAGCATTATACCAGTAGTGTAGTTCATCCACCCCCATCCAGTGCTGATGAACCAGTTCCAAAGGAGACAGAGAAAAAAAATAAATAAAGCATTTTTGTTAAAACACACAAACACCTGGGGGGAGCTAAAGAAGTGCCACAGCCAACTTCCTCAGACCACAAAATTAAAAACATTGAGTTTAACAGATACTCTAATTTCCTAACGAGAAATTATCAGATATTCACTTCTATTTCTTGAGATTATGTTAAAGAGAAAAGAAGAAAGATAAACTTGTGTGGCACAGAAAATCCCTTAAAACTAAAGCTGGGCAACAATTGATCACTGACCTATGTGTACTCTGGCTCCCACTAATCAAGGCTTAGCAGCATGAAATAAATAAGTAAAAATCTTTAATTAAAGATATGTATTTGCATGCAATAATTTTAAGTAAAGGTTATGCAAATTATACATTCTTTGAAAATGCAGAAAACCGCACGATTTTGCACCTATTAACAAGAAACCAAACTAAATATACACATCATTAGAAAAGCATCAGTAAACCAAAAAAACACTTCCTTCTTATTTTGCCCGAAAGTCATATTCTTCTAATACATTTGCATGAGGTTATGCATTAAATGCATCAGCAGTTTCATTAAGTCAGCAGGACCCTTTCGAAATATATTCTATAAAGAAGAGATACCCAAAGACGGGGGTGTCAATCGACCATCATTACAAATAAAAATGATCAAGTAAATAATATTGATACTATGAACTTAACAAATTTATTACCATAGTAAAAGTGCTAAATTGTTTACATGATATTCCTAATCTGTTTTCACTGTTATTTTCTGAAAGGATTGAGAATCGATCCTCTAAACCAGGAGTGTCAAACTCATTTTCATCTTAGGCCACATCGGCATCATGAATGTCGTCAAAGGGCCAGTTGTGGCAGAATGTAATAATAAAACAACTTTTTGAAAAACTATTAACATTTTATGAATATTTCTAAAAATGATGTATTTAACACCTTTTCACATTGAGGAATTTGGCACAAAAACTGAATTTTTTGGTGTATTTGTAAAGTGTGATCCCAGTGTGTGTAGTGCAAGTCTCATCAAAATCTGTAAAGACTTTGAAAGCTATGCTGTATCTTCCCAGCAATAACCTTGCAAGAACTGAGCAAAAAGCATCATACTCATTATTGGTAAATCGTGACACATAAAAAACTTGTCATCTTGGGTACAGAACGGGTTCTTCGTATCACACATGAGGCAGTGTGTGACCAAGACTTTGTTGGGGGCCAAACTCTTCTTAACTCTTACCGCTCTGTCTGACATTCAGTCAAGCTAAGTGAAAGGTATCAGAAATAATTGCTTAGAAAATGTGGAAAGGTTTCAGCTACATTAAAGTTCCTAGTATGTGTAGTAATGTTGAGCTGCAACACATTTCCAAACAGATCTTTAGTTCTCTTCTGATGCAAACCAACATCATTTCTTCTACAACTGGATGCTGACTGATGTAGACTACTGGCATTAACCTCAAATGGCAACCTTCTTTAAAATAAAAATGATTAACAAGATCACAAGTGAATGCATCACAAACAACTCGGTTGCTGCATAAGACTCGAATAGTCCCTCAGGAGCAATTCTGGATAATTCTAACAGACTCGATAATCATTTAGGAGAGGTGACATTTATCAACACATCAAAAGGGAAAATGTAGTGTGAAGAGGAAACATAATTGCAACTGTCTGAATTGTGCCTGACGTTACTTTTTTTATTTATTTTTTTTAAATAAGAGGGGTATAGAAAAAAAAAATCCTATCCCAGACGCATGTCTCCCTGTGGCTGCATTTAGTCAGTGAGAGCAGTAATAGCGTGTGACTGAAGGTGAGGAAACGTCCTCAGGCCCTCATCCCCCGTTTAGATGTCAGTCCTCCTTGGGTACAATATCTACATAGCCTCCCTAGCACCTCCTTACATGAAGTCTCAACATGGAAACCAGAAGACAGCCTTGGGGAAGGTCAAACACACTAGACACTGTTCATGCACACACTCATGAAACATGAACTTTTAAAGATGCACCACTGTCTTTTTTTGTTAGATCTACACAACCCCTCCGTGGATTCTCATGGGCCTTGTCTTGTTGAGAATGCCCTTAAATGGATGATCTTTGGACCCCATTGTAACTAAACTTCGATTGCAAAGATGGTACCCAGAAATGTTAACAACAGTAGAGCTCCGAGTGCAGTTCATTAGAAGATATCCCAATGCGCATATCTCCTTTAAGGTAACATGGACTGAATTTCTGGAAGCATGCTGTAGAGGTGTCTATTGATTACTGTACTTCTTGCATGACTGGATGAGAAAGGCACAACTATTGACTTGTCCCAGGCTTTTTGAAGACAGAAGGTACTCTAAAGAGTCACCTATTAAAACAAAATTTCCCAAAACAATCATCAATTAGGTAATTGGATGGTTATTGTGTAGTTGCCCTTTGGCATTTTACAATCACAATCTTCAATGTTTTTTTAATGGGTTTTTATGTGAAAGAATAACACAAAGTTTCCACATCATTGGGAAGTGGAAAGAAAATTACATGAGTTTCAATATATTTTTATTTTATAAAATTAAATGGTGCAGCATACATTTGCCTTTACTCTGATAACAATAAATAAAATTCAGTAAAACCATTTGCCTTCAAAGATCACCCAATATGTGCATATATTCCATTTGTGTGGTAATTTAATGTCAGTATAAATCTAACTTTCCTCTGAAGGCCTCAGAAATTCATTGGTGAACAAAACAACATGAAGTGCAGTCTGTCTACAACCTGCGGCTCCAGAGCCACAAGTGCCTCTTTGGAGCTTCCAGGATGACTCTCAATAACTATGGCTAAAATGATAAAGAATGAAGGTTTTAAAATAAACATTTAAGGCAGGTTTTTGCAGTTTTTCAGTCTTTTCATGGATTAATTCCATTGGAATTGGAAACTGTTATTTTTCTTTTATATCATATTCCACAAATATCAACATTCAATTGAATAATATGTATCCATATTTATTTGGGAAAAGTTTTATATTTTTCTTTATCTCATAACTTTACAGTATAAATAAAATGTGGTTCTTTAAAAACGACAGCAAACTTCCTGTGGTAAGAATTTATTAAAAAATTCTAAATTGTCTTTTTTAAAATGGGTAACATTTGTGGGGATAAATGCATTTTAATGAGCTGGACTTTGGAAAAATAGATTTTTGGTTCACAAAAACTGCAGACCTCAGACAACACTGGGAAGGACAGGAGTATAGCTCCGGAGAGCTTTAAAGAAAAATGAACAGGACAGAAAAAAGACCATCTTAGGACACTGCTTAGTTCATTGTAAAAAGAAAAAAAATGAAGTAGTAATGCATACCTGCAAACCAGGGTAATGTACCTATTGACATGCAGAGAAAGATAAGCGATTACCAGAGTCAACAGACCCATGGTAACCTTTGAGGAATCTGTCCAAAGGATGACAATCAGTTGTGCACATCACAAATCTGGCCCTTATTAAAGAGTGGCAAAAGAGGAATCCATTGTTGAGAAAAAGTCATAAGAAGTCACAAGTCCTACAAACATGTAAAACAGTCTTCAGGAACCACTAACCCTACATGTTTTAGATGTTTCCCTTCTGCCACACACCTGACTTGAATAAGTGGGTGATTAACAGGCTTCTGTAGCGCCTGATGCCATGGAGAGGAGGTCATGCAATCATTTGAATCAGATGTTCTGGAACACAGATGTATCTAAAATATCCAGGGCATTGGTCCCGGGGAACCAGAATTGAGAAATATTCATGGAAAAGAAAGTTCTGTTTTCAAATAAGATTAAAATTTAACTTTTTGACCCAAATTGAACGCCAATAAATTAAAACCTGCATCACTGTCATCATCACCACCATTAAAACTTAGTAGTGGTAACATCATGCTTTATTTTGTAAAGCACTTTGAAACTGCATTGTTGCTGAAATGTGCTAAACAAATAAACTTGATTGAAATGGAGCCAGCAAGAAGAAAAAAATCTGACATCTGGGAATACTTTGAGAAGATATCTCACACGATTCTTAAATAAGAATAATTAACCCCTTCACCTCCAAAATTATCACCTTCTTAAAATTTCCACTATTTCTTTGTTCTGCAAAGCAGAAACAGACTTAAAGCTGTTGGAAGAGTAAAATTGATGAGTAAAAATATAAGGGATCAGAGAGCCAACTAGGAATCCAAGAAAAATAATTTTTGAAGAATTTTAGTACACTAAAACAAATGTCTATTGTCAAATCATTCAATGACAAAAGAAAACAGCCACTGACGTTCAACACATACCAGGATTGGTTACAAATAATTTTAAGAACTAAAAATAATTAGTTAAATAGGATTTACTTGACTCTCCTGTTGCTAAACACGAGCTTGACAAAAACTTTGTGTCAAAATTGCATTTACTAATATTTTTAAGCATGTCTCTCTGAGTGACAAGTTTGCCAAAGTTTCGACAGCAGATGTCACTAGTGAGAAATGAATGAACCACCGAGTCATGAACCTTTGAGCAACGCAATGGGCTGGGAAGCTTCACTGCTTCATGAGGCTTCATTTGGCCATCACTAATGGATGGAACTAAATGTAGGGAAAAATCCTGAAAGACTTGAGATTGGGAAGGCAGTTCACCTTCAAACATAACAACCCTAAAACGTACAGCAACAGCTACAATGAAATGGTCTAAATTCTCAATTCTGGTCCCCTGGGACCAATAACTTGTGTATTTTAGATACATCTCTGTTCCAGAACACCTGATTCAAATAATTGCATGACCTCCTCTCTATGCCATAAAGCGCTACAGAAACCTGTTAATCACCCACTTATTCAAGTCAGGTGTGTGGCAGAAGGGAAACACCTAAAACATGCAGGGCAATGGTCCCTGCAGGACCGGAATTGAGAAACACTGGTCTAGATCAAAGTATAATTGTGTGTTAGAATGGCTTAAAAAAAATTCTAGTCGAAGTCCAGACCTGAATCCAACTGAGAATCGTAACTGACTATAATTGAAGATTTGTGTTCACAGATGCTCTGCATCCAGTCTGACTGAACCTGAGCTGTTTTGCAAGGAAGAATCAGTGCAAAGCTGGTAGAAATATACCAAAGACTTACAACTGAAATAGCTGCAAATACTGGTTATTAACAGAGTAAAAAGTGATCAACAAAAATGCATTTATTTGTAATAACATTAATCAAAACAATTTAAACCAATGTATGCCAAAATATTTTATGTGAATATTTTGGCATTGCACATTTAGCTTTTATGTGCACATTGTGAACAGGACTTTTATCTACAACAGATAACTTCTGCAGTAGATAATAACCAATGTAGTTCAATAATACCATATGTATATATATATATATATATATATATATATATATATATATATGTATGTGTGTATGAAAGAAGTGTACTAGATGTAACTGACTTTGCAGCCTGTTGAGGAAGTACTGTATTGTGCAATAAGTTTAGGTTCCTCAAATTTTGGGATTCTTATCTCTAATAATGCTATCAAGAACAATTAATTCTACAGCATGAAAATAACCTCATTTGAGCATCAATAAAGGGTAACTAACTAGAAAGAGGAATATCAAGTTGATGTAAAGCGATGCATATTTGATAAAAGAGCAATCAGTAAGTTATTTTAAAGATTCTGGCTGTGAGACATACAATTGCTATTTCCAGAAATGCTTCTTTCCTCAATTGTCACACATCTCTGCAGCTATTCTTTCGGGTGAGTGTGGCTGCCATGCTTGGCCGGTTATAATCTTGACAGCTGTTCTCTGTATCGCAACAAATTATCAACAGAGGTCAGGGCATAAAAAAAGGGGAAGAAAAACATTGTCAGCTGCTCTAAAGCACAATTTGCTGACATGAGCAAGTGAAAACATTTTTATTCTTGAGGCCCAAACCTCCCACCTCAACCCAAGAGTCTTTTTTTTCTTTCTTACAGCTTTCCTGAGAGGCCGGGGCAATCAAGCACTCTACCTTGTTAGGAGGTGTTAATTGGAGTTAGTCAGACTCCTCACTTTGTCAAGGAGTCTGACAACAGAATTAATTAGAATTTGAGTATGTAAATCAATTCAAATTGGGGTCCTCATAAGGGAGGATGTGAAGTATTTTTGCTGAGAGAAAAAGCAGGTGCCTCAAGCATGAGCCAAGTGCCTATTATGACTTCCCTCTTTATAGATCTTATCTTCGCAAATGCAATTTTGGAGAGGCCGAAGACATACGGTATAAATAGAGGTGTTGAGCGGAGGGTTACATGTAGACGGATTGCTGCTGGATCCCTTTTTTTTGCCTGTTTTTCACATTTTTATGTGTACCCGCCTTGCATGCATGTTGCATTGCTTAGGTTAATGATAAAATGTGTGAAAACACCATGGCAACAACAGAAGCAGGACTTTGTGCTTTTCTACGCCTTTAGCTAGGCCCATGTTGATGGTCGTGTCAAGTTAGACTCGTAATTCTTGTAAATCTATATTTAAATTACTCTTTGCTCACTTGAATTAAGAGGTCCAGGTGTTGGTGTGGCATTTATTTACAGAATGAAAGTAATTCCTACGCACTTTTTATGCAAATATACCAAGATATATAAGCGCTCTGTTTACAGAAGCAGAGAAACAGGAAATCCATTCTTGTGCGCTTTATTTTGATACCCTATGTTCTTTTCTGCCTTTATTTGTCACTTGTATATTTAACAGTTAAGAGATGTCTTTATAATCCCTTTTTGTAATCAAGTGCATTGCTAAATTCTTGCCAAAACTAATATGTTAAAGGTAGATTCCAATTGATTTTTGAAAAATATGACCATTTTTCAAAACGAAACGACACTGCACATCTAATACTATAATAAACAATATTCCTGAGATATGCATCTTTACTGAAGTTATTACTGTCTTGAGAACATGTTAATGTATTTTATGTAAAAATGCTCTGTATGCAGTTTTTATAATGCATACAAATGAATCCTGTTTGGTTGTAAATATGACGGCCTAAAAATTTCTATGCATTAATTTTGGTCAAATTTTTTTTTTGAGAAAATCAATATTTCGACCCAATGATTTTGAGTATGCATATTTTTCTGCACCTATGAATCTGTCTTTCATATCGAACAACTGGGACATAAATTAATGCAACCTGATTTTGCTGTCTTTTATTAGTTCACAGTTTCAGGGATTTAATTATGCAAAAACTCACCAGATTGAACCTGTAACATCAAATGTGCCATTTTTGATCCAGGGATTCCAGAACCATTTACCTCATAAAAAGCTTAGACTTTCCTTTGGGCCCAGTGTATTGAGTAAATATGTTACGAAATATGACATTTATGCATAAACATGAAAAATGCTGTTTCGGGGCTCTTGTGTTTTCTATAAAACACATAAAGCAATGATAATCGTCATGCTGCATTTAGATCAAGCTCAGTATATCAAAATGTTGCACATAATACAAAAAATAAAACCAGGCAATGCTTCCAAAACATTTTGTTTTTAAAAGCTTTGAATAAACATCTCAATGTCAAAAATTTTAAGTTAAATAAGGAATCCTTTTAGTCTGCTTTTGTAGCATTAAAATATAATAAACATTGTTTCTGGTACAGCTGTCATGTTTCCAGGGTACTGTTTCCATTTCTATTTGCAGCTTGCCGACGTCAATAAACAGAAAGCGGCTCATGAGGTGCCATACTTCCTTATAAAAACATACCGAGAAAGACATGTTCGACAATGCTTTATGAAAAGCCATTTTATTATTCCATTTAATAACACTCCCATGAAGACAATTTGTACAAGATACATCACATTCTAAAGTGCACGAATACTGTACAACGAAAAATGACTTAAATACGGAGGGGTGGCAGGGTAGAAATCACATTTGTTTAAAAAAAAAAAAAAATGTAAAAAATAATTTAATTAAATTGAACATGCTTCTTTTTCCAAAACAACAATCACTATGCATGTTTCTGCTCATGTGACAGGGGCTGGCCTGGGAAAATAACCTTGTGCAGCTTGCTTGGGGAAACACTAAGCTTTGGCACCTTTAGAGAAAAGAGAAAAAAAAAGGCATTAACAAGGACTGGAGATCACTCAATGATAAAACCAAATAATTATATTTAGCTTAAATAAATTCAGTCTTAGGGGCTTGTGTAGAATGCATAATAACCCATGCCTTTTGGGTTGTCCTTGTTGTACTCCTCCGCAGTCAAATCCTCACACTTGATGGTGGGAGAGTTCTCTGTACTTGAGCCCCCTGGGGACATCCTGCGCCTCTTGCACACCATGGAGTACACGCCAGAATCGCTAGAGTCCACTGATTTCAACGAGTGGGACGTCTCGATCCAGGTTGAGGTGGGTTGAGCGTTTTCCTCCGGCAGTTTTTCTTTAGCAGTCCCCAGCTGGTCCTCTGCAAAGGCAGGGGGGCTCGGACGAGGAGACCAGGGCAGGCCTGTTGTCATTTTGCGCTGGTAGGAGCTCCTAGTTCCCCAGCCTGCAGCCATGGAGGCAAAGGCCGAGTCTGGATAGTAGCTGAGGGCGTGGGAGGTCTGCAGAGACAGAGGCTTAATGCCGTATGACAGCAGGCTGCTGGTCGAATAGTCATTTTCATAGGAGAGATCCAGCTTGTTGGAGCCTGGCTGCTGAACTGGGGGAACAAACCAGCGCTGGGCGGAAGCAGCAACACTAGGATCCTCGCCCTGCGGGGAGAGGAGGCTGTTGGTTTGGGGGACGGCCCGTTCGCCGGTGTAGAATCGGTTCTGAGGCAGGTTGTTGACAAACTGGTCCTGAAAGAAAGGCTGCATGGCATAGCGGGCGCCGGGTACAATCTGGGTAGAGCGAGGGGAGTCTGTTGGTGATGGAGTCAGCCTGTCACTCTCTGGGGCTGTGTACATCCTGTTAACAAGGAAATGCATATTAAAAAAAAAAAAAAAAAAAAACTCTGCAAGATCCTTGACGTGCATCAAAAAAAGAAAAAGAAAAAAAGTTTAGTGTGCGACACTTACGAGTCATAATTGTCCCTGAAGCCTTTTGCAAATGGGTTGTGATCTATCTTCAGCTGTGTGATCTGAAATGTAAACAATAAGAAGCCCAGGATTAATGATGTGCATTTTAGCATAAGCAACTATTAGAATAGAAATTAAAATCATTTGTATATATGCAGGTCAAAATGAAAACTGCTGCATCCAAGGTAAAAAAAAAAAAAAAAAATATTAGAAAGCTTACATCTGTGTTCTGGTAGGCTGTGACGGCTATAAACTGGTTCTCTGAGAAGGTAAAGGTTTGAGTCCTGGCCTCGTTGTTCATGTCCTCCACCCCGTCTTCAGTCACCTCCACAATGTGCAATCGCGGTTGGTATTTATGAAGCGACTGCAAGACTATCATCTGAAAGCGGAAAACCACAACATGCATCACACTCTGCTGTTCAAAAGATGACCTGCTGCGTGTTTCTCAGTCGGTTAAAATCTGAAAAACATCCTAAAATAAAAAACAAAAAAAACCAGCTCCTCCAATTATCATAAGCAGGATAAAATATAATTTGTCATGTTAGCATTTAATTGTAATAAAAAAGGCATTAGAAATACATTTCTAACCTGTGTGTTGTTATTGTTGGCTCCTTTATTGTTGGTTAGTTTTAACTTGCCAAATGAAATTTCTTGCCTCATCCAGTGAGCGCCAGTGTTGGGAGATTCAGGGTGAACATACACTTTGTTACCTAAAATAGAAAATAAAATAAATATATTGTATGAAAAACGACCAAATAAAAAGTATGGACAAAGCACATAATACAAAATTTAAATTTAAATTTATTTGAGAATGAAAGGCAAAAAAAAAAGGTTCTGATTTTTCATTAACTCTTGCTTTGAAAAAACACATAGGACCCTATATTTACTTATAACTAAAATATATATATATTTTTTTTAATTTACAATGTCTTAAAGATTCAATTCTTTAGAAATGTTACCAACTGAATTGATTTAGGCCTTTTACTCCATCAATTTTCAAACACAAACATGTATCTGATTTATTTCAAATTGTGAGTTTACATCATAGTGAGAGCAAAAATTGTATTCCAATATTTATGCGCAAATATTTTAAGCAAATTAGGCCCGGTTCCATGTATACAATTTCTACACGTATTTTTTGGTTCCCAATTCTTTTCCCCCCCAGAAATTCTGTATTTGCAAGAGCTCCTAAAATATGATTAAATGATGTAAATCACCTTGCATATTATTGTCTGCTTTTCCACAAGTGACCCACTTTCCTCCCTGAAAGCGCCAGTGATTCGGATCGGCCAAAATAATTTCTACAAACACATTGTAATGGGCCGTGAGGTTCAGTCCGGTGATGTTGAAACTGAGGAATGGGAACATCCGTCTGCGAAAGAAAGAAAATAAAGAAAAAACATTAAATTATACTTATTTTTGCTGGAAAAATAGGGTGGAAAAAAAACTGTTGAATAAATTCCTACACATTTTTTGCGTTTCCTTGTTCATCAGGCCGGTTTTTCCCCCCCCAATTAAAACAATCACTATTACATTTTTTTTTGGTTTTAAATTGTCATGTAGAATTTTCCAACAAGTTACATTTTAGAAAAAAATAAGTGGGTTATGATACAGCATAAGAAAAAATGAATATTTTTTTAAAATAAAAGTGTAAATTACGAATTGCGTTCTGAGTCCTCTAAAGTCGGTCTTTACCTGCCCTGTTTGGTGATGATCATCTCGGTCTGGTGCCGGTGGAACTTCAACCAAAGAGGCCGGTTGCACAGATAAACCTGCGCCCTCGCTCCGGCTGCGGAACCCGGTAGAGACATGGACCCGATTCCCGTCCCGGTCCCGGAGTAGGACGGGTACAAACAGCCCGGGCCCTGGCTGAACTGGTACCCTCCGCTGCCGAACTGACTCCGCCCGCTGCACATGGACGGAGCGGAGAAGCCCGCGGGCGGCAGCACAGATCCGTAGTGTAGTGAGGCCGGGTACCTGGAGCCGCTGGAGCCTGTGTACACCGAGCCGGTCTGTCCTCCGTAGGGAAACAAGGAGCAGGGGCTTGCCATGTCGGAGCTGGTCTGGGAGGAAGATATGAAGTATCTGTCTGAACCGAGGTCGTCTATGTTGTATCGCCGGCCGCTCGTCAGCTCGTCCTCCCCAAGCACTGGGGAGCCTTTCCTCCCGTCGGTCTTATTATTATAGGAGTCCCCCTCTGCCTCGCCCAGCATTCCGTTCCCCACCCCGCTCAGGTACTTTTTAGGAGCGCTGCTGGACTCTGACTCTGTGCGCTCCACCTCCTGGTAGTCGAGCTGAGAGGACGGCCTGGGGCTGTTGTTTGCGCTGTCCGACGAGGACAGGTTGTAAAATGTCTTGGGTAAATTGATGCTAGCGCTGGGAAGAATATTCTCTAACTGCATCGTTTTGTTCAAGTTCTCGCAATAAATAAATAGAGTTTAAAAGGAGTCCAGAGAGGTGGAATCTCAGAGCCGCGGAGGTGCCACCGGCGCCCAGGTTGGTCTCGGTTTCTGCAGCCCACCTCCCCTTTCACCAACGATGGGATGTTGGAGCCTCTCCTCGCCTACAGATTTTCAGATTAGATCAAATAATGGTTTGGATGGGAGATGCTGAGCGGCTCTTATATGATTCGCTCATACAACGGATTGTAAACGTCAGGGGAGGAGTTTAGAAGAGGGGAGCAGACCATCTCCTCAGCCAATAGCAGCGCTGCTGTGGTTCAATTAGAAAGGATATTATACCAGAAGAGTGCTGTTACAGTTACCTTTTAAGCCCGATGTAGACGTCGATTTAACTGAAGTTAAACTACAAAGAACATTTTAATAAATGAGAGTACCGTCAAAAAGTTCGTTTTCAGTAATTCAGATTACAAAGTAAAACTAGGTTAATTACAAAGAAAGTGGCATGCCAATTGTTTATACATCTCAGTTTTGATGATTATTGTTTACAGCTAACCCCCCACCCCCACAAAAAAACAAACAAACAAACAAAAGAACAGACAAAATTAAGTTCCTGACAAAATCTGATTACAGAAGACTAAAAAAATAAAAATAATTTTTACTACTGAAACCGTTGAGGTCAACATAATCAGTGGAAGGTTGTTAATTGTGGCTTTAGTTCTCAAGTTGAGTCATTGACACCCTCCAAGAAGAGTAAGCCACTAAAGGACATGACCCTGGCTGTGCGTATAGAATATTTATGGAAAGTTTAGTGGAAGACAAAAATAAACTGCAGCAAGAATGTGCTTGCAAAGTATGGCCCATTCAAGAGTTTAGGTAAGATTTACTAGGTGCGGACTGGAATCAGAGCTTCCAGGTCCACTATGTGCAGATCCTTCCAGGACATGGACCACAGCTATCATATTTGACTTGTGTCTAATAGTCTAAGGTACTCTATTCTGATTTAGTAAAATTTTACATCCAAAATGGAAAGTAAGGGGTGGCATCATTGAAGATTTGGGAAGCCAGGTCATCTATATACTGCTGCTGGTCTATGGCAGCAGTCTTCAGCTTGGGTCCTGGAGGGCCAGGTCCTGCAACTGTTAGTTTTGTGTGCTCTGCTTCAGCACACCCAGGTCAAATTAGCAGGTCATTAGCAGAACTCTAGAGAACTTTACTGCCCACTGAGGAGGTAATTCAGTCAATTGATTCTGATCTGTTGGGCCAGGAATGCACCTAAAACCTGCAGGATACCAGCAATACCTCTGGTCTATGGTGTTTCACCCATTCCGAGGTCAATACATCTGCCAGGAGGTGTAAGAGTACTACTTGCTGCCCTCCACTGAAAGGCTTTATAGAGTTGTTGATTTCAGTTTCTTAGCACCTCCTCACATGAAGGGAAACATACTCATGTAATGGCAATGGTTTTCATGTGCTGAATTGGTCAGCAAACTCACTTGACACATTTCCATCCAGAAACTATTGGGTATTGACAAGAGGAAGACAAGAAGCTCTATACCCAACACGACACAGAGGCTGAAGGCTGTTATCAAAACAAGTTGGGCTTCATTTTCTTCTGTGAAGAGCCACAGGCTGATGGCCTCCGTGCCATGATGCATTAATGCAGTAATTCATGCAAACAGTGCCCCAGCCAAGTACCGAGTTCACATACTCTACACTACTCGGCCAGCCTTCTCAGTAGGCGGACATTTCTATAAAGTACATTTATTGGATTTATGTAAAATTTTAATTTTCTGAAAAGTACATTATGAATTTACATTAGCAGTAGGCCGCAATCCTCAAAACAGAAACCGTTTTACAATATTGCGATTTATTGGGGTTAAAACACTAACAAATATTATGAACAAAAGAAGAGTTATATTATCTTCTTGGTTGTGAAAAAATGACCAGATCTATTTTATCCTATAGGTGTCAGAGTTTTTAGTCATTTGTTTTAATTTCTGCAGTTAGGCTGAAGGAAAACTTGTCTGATGGTTTTCCAAAGGATGGCTTTACTTATTTTTCCAGAATATCAAGCCTAATCAGCAAGAAGTTATGCATCTCAGAGGAAAACTTAAATATTGTCAAATACAAGATGCTCCCATCATGGAAAATACCAACATTTCACTGTATTTAAAGAAAAAGAAAAAGTTTGAGATCTATTGCTACTGTTAAACTGAAAACCAACAAAATGTTACAACTGCGTTTGATGACTTAGACTTACTATTTATAGTCATGCACACTCTATATTCACTGAGATACACAGAGAAATATTTTTGAGCAAACACCAACAAATTTTTGTAGTCATTGTCAAATGCCTATTATTGCAGACATTTTTTCTGTATTTTCACCATTATATTATTTATGATGTAACCATCGACAACAACTAAAAAATAATCCCAAACTACCAAATTTCCATAGCATCGTTGTTTCTGTCTGTAGTTCCAAGTGTGGAGCAATACAAGGCTGAAGGGCAGCACTGAGTTTCTCAAAGCTCTATAGTTCCAGAAAAAAACTTTACAAAGAGCTGAAGCTCAGACACAAGCAGCAAAAAAAAATCATTACATTAGTTTTACAAGTCTCTGCGAACACAACTATGAACATTTTGTAGTGTATGTGTGCGATTACAGGCGTTTATAATCCCTTATGAAATAAAGTTTTCTTGACCTGCCCAGGCCAGCAGGGGGCCCCAAGCAAGCGCAAACACCGCCTATACCTCGGACTGGCCCTGCATGAGATTATTACTGGGTTGGATTATTTTCCATATGAGCGACTAAAGTATTTTCTAATATATGTTTTTTTTTTTTTTACCTTTTGTTTGAAAATATATTGCTCAAAGGTGATAAGCCATCGCGCGCCCAAACATTTTGCGCACGCTCACGTGCACACAGGGACGCACCAACAAAACACCGTAAACCTGCCAGCTTCGGCTTCAAGCCTCCGTCATCTAACGGTGCGATGAGAAAATTCCGCATTCAGTCCGATGCTGCTTTTCATAGCGCTTCTATTAACTCACCCCCTGAAAGGCAGCGCAGAGACCCCACTTCCATGCGCGCAAATTCTTCTGCCCCTGAAGAAAAAACAAACAACCCCCCCCCCCCCCCAGAAGTACTCACATGTGCACCTTGTTTCCTATAATTGGACTTCGCCGCCTCTTCAGCACCAGCGTTAATAAAAATATCGGCTGCCAAAACCTGCTGAAAATAAAGCTCCAAAAACTAAGAGACGGTTATTTCAATTTCACACTTGTTAGAGAGACGCTCGAGTGAAGCCTGTGAATTTTTTTTTTGCTGAAGTTTTTCTTCTGCTTTTTTCTTCTGTTTTGTTTTTTTTAAACCAATAAAAGGCTGCTATTTTATTTTCGTTCAGAAACGAAGAAGATGTATTTTGGGCGCTATATATTGGCTATTTTTTTTTTTTATTCAACAGCAACAATAAATAAAATAGAATAAAATATATTACGTAAGAATCTTAAAAATCTCGAGCATTTAAAAAAAAAAAAATCCCTAATTAAAATAGGTTTACTCATTTCGTTTAGCAAAAATAATAAATTGTAATCAAATAAAGGTGAAGCAGATTTATGTCCATGTGAAATTTTGTATTTAGTAGTATGATTTCCATACTTACGAGCAAACGAAAAAAAGTACTTACTGAAAAAAAAGTGGTTTTAATATAATAATATCGGAAAATGTTCTCTAAATGTAAAAATCTGCACATCATCTGGACTAAAATAATGTGGCAATAGCAAAAGCAAAATTAATTTATTGAATAATAATAATATTAATAAAATTATTATTATTATTATTATTATTATTATTGTTATTATTTCTTCAATGCAAACACCTGTGGGTTATAAATACACTCTTTCACACACTAATAGTAAAATAATGAAAACGGAATTCAAACACTCTCCTATCAAGATGGGGAGAAAAAAAACAAAGGAGGAGAAAATCTTTCTATTCAGGCTTCATGGTGAGGGGGGTTTCACAGGATTTGTAGAGACAGCGCTCTCTAGTGACCGAGCAGGACACTGGGTAATATTTCCCCCTTTACTGGTTATACTAAAAAAAAACGTCTTATACTCTCACGTCTTAAAGTTATTTCTCACTTTACATAATCCTCAGCTCAATTTACTGTTTGCATCCTTGTGTTTTAGAGTGTATGTGTATGTGAGGGTGACGGGTGTGGGGGCAGTTTGTGCATGTGTGAGCTTTAAAGAAAGCGAGGGAGGGGGAAGGATGAGGGAGTAGTATAAGGGGAGGTGAGATGAATTTGGGGAAAATGGGGATACAAATCTGTGAAAAGCTAAGGGAGAGTCTCGGCTGGAGGCAGATTGGCTGGTGTCATAAATGGGACAGAAAAGCTGGGCGACTGGGCCATCAGGGGACTGGAGCGACATGCATACAGCACACGGCCTGTCAATCAGGGAAGAAGACCTCCTCAGCAGACACAATCCAACATCAGACAGCTGACAACTGAGATCAAGTATATTTTACAAAATAAACTGCAGGTTGTTCAT
This sequence comes from Brachyrhaphis terrabensis, assembly GCA_903067065.1. Taxonomy (NCBI): domain Eukaryota; kingdom Metazoa; phylum Chordata; class Actinopteri; order Cyprinodontiformes; family Poeciliidae; genus Brachyrhaphis; species Brachyrhaphis terrabensis. The sequence goes on from CAEGAG010145085.1 coordinate 65,639, forward strand.
TGAGTATTGACAAATGGTTTTAATGCCTTTGTCATTTTCCAAAATAAATATCTAAATTGTAATCAATTGAGATATTTGCACACAGGGACGCGCCAACAATGTGGACTTTGCATGAAGACAAAGTGCATGCAAAGTCCACAGGCTTGTGAAGTTGATTTAAATTTAGACATAACAAGAACATGTACCTGTGTATTTATGTCCACCCTGTTTCACCCAATTCTCTGTAGCTGCGTGGCTCCTGCTATAGTAAGCGAGTAAATCTTTAGTTCAAAGAAATGGCATTTGTATTCAAACCACATTTCAGTATTTCACACCTGAGCTGTCAACACCTTATTAGTACAATCATCCCTTATAGGTTTGTTCTCTCTCGTCTTTTTTTTTTTTTTTTTATAATCAGCAAATTTATCGGCTAGAGTTGGTGAAGGTAGTTTTATTTATGAGATTTTGCTCTTATCACCCCTGCACATGGTCAGGTACCTCCTCCTTAATATGAGATTTCCTTGTGAGACTTGTTTCACAGCTGATTGTTGTACATTACTGCTTTATTTCATGAGCTACTTGACAGATAATCCTGCTAAAACAACTACACTATTATTGCTTTAATGACTGCAGTCTGAAACATGTAGGTCCCCCTTATGCCTGTAAAGACTCGAAAACTAGAAAACAAAATAAAGCTGATTTATGGGCCACCTATAAATAAACTAAATCCAAATGAGGTGGATGTATAGATCTTACTCATAAAAGAGCTCCCACTTGTGACCTGTCAGCGTGTTTCTTGACCACCTATAAAAGTCCAAGTGTTTCTGAGATGACCCCGCTTGGCCCCAGGCCAGGGCCTGCGCGACAGGGGAAGGGAAGTCCCACCATATTGTTGTCAGAGTAGATCATCAACACGTCACATGAAAGGCACGCATTCCCGGTTTTATGGGCCAGGGTGGCTGCAGAAGCCTTTGCTCGGGAGTGAATTCATGTACCCCATTGCAAGGATTAATAACGCGAGTCTCATTAGAGATCCTCGCCACCGAGACCCCTGGAGGGAGGGGTGCTGGGAAAAGGACTAAGAGCAGTGTGCACCACACCAGCGCCACGCTCCTTCGCAAATCATCATCCTCAACAACGTTTTTATTGGAAAGAATTTATTTCACAAGCTTATCAACAATGTCCCCCATATATATTTTCCAGTGTGCAGGGATTGCTAACATTTAATCAAAGTTGTAGTCTTTAAACACGGAAAGCTTGTGTTACAGACATGCTGCTGTCTTCAAAGATACAACAGTGACAGCTTCATGAATTTCCACTTAAGTACATCGTATTTGCCTTTAAAATTTATTTTGTGATTCAAAAAATATACTCACTTCAGTAAGTAATAGCCAGTTTTTGCATCTATTCAAGAAACATTTGATTGAACGTGTAAAGAATACTCGTAGTGTTGCAGCAGAGAAAATAATGTCAAAATGTGAATTGTCTCCATCTGCAACCAGTCATAGAGTGACACCTTTGGGATTTCTCTCCGAACACATGCGTGATATTTGGATTTAAAAAAATACATTCAAATAAAGCAGATTGCTTAAGCCCATCCAATGCTATTTTTGCGTAAATCAGCCTGTCTCCATGTCAGATGCTGCTGTAATGCATGCATGTATGCCTGTTTGGTTGTCTTTCCTGCGGAAGAGGCAGCGGTGGATTACTGTAGAAATGTATCTGGGGGATATGTGAGCCCAATGCACAGGTTGATAATCCACTGCATTAAGACCCATCCTACAAAAATCAGGCACACTGGTTGCATTCAGCAAAATAGGATTGAAGTTGCTTTGCTGTTTTTGATTCCCTTGACGTTAGACAACAAGATTGTTGGATTACTGCATTAAATAACCACACCAACGGCCTATGGGGATAAAAACAACATGTACAATTATGGTAGCAGGAATCTGTTTTTTAATCTTCCTCAGACATTTGTAGCAGAGACAAGCAGACTAATAAGATACGTTTTCCAAATTCTTTTATGTTGAATAAGCATACAGTAACAGTGTCTTCCAAAAGTATTTACTAAAATCAGAGATTTTCAATTTCTTCATTTTACAGTGACAAATTTCAGGACATCGGGCATTATATAAAAAAAAAACAGCACAAAGTAGAGCATAATTATGCTCTACTTTGTGCTGTTTTTTGTGCTGAAAATTCATAGTTTTCAGTTATTTAGGGTTGTTTCCCTGCTGGAAGATAACCATTGCAAGATTTCCCCCAGAATGGCCCTATATTAAGATCCTTGTAAGATCTATTTGGGTGATATGCAGTGTCTTAGTTTTGCACCACAAAAAGGGTTTTGCCTTTAGGCCAAAAAGTGTAATTTTGCTCTCATTTGACCAGAACACCTTCTTCCACTCATTTTATGTCCTATTCAAGACATGTGTCAAACTAAAACAATTTAATATCCAATCATTGGATACATTTGATGGCTCCTCTAAATTTCCCAATGGTATCTTGTCTTTTTGCTTCCCGGCCTATCAGTTGAGATTGATGGCCAAGTATTGGTAGGTTTAATGTTGTGTCATACTTTTTTATTTTTTGGATAGTGTGTGAGATGTTTAATGCTTTTGATATTATTTTATAACCTAATCCTGAATGCACTGGATTATAGAAGTGATGGACTAAAGACGACATTTCTTTTGAAATATTAAAATGGTGGTAAACCATTTATCCTCTTCATTCAGCTTCAAAGTTATGTGATGCTGTGTTGATGTGTGATATAAGATCTTAATAATACATTGAAATTTGTGGTTGTAACATCACAAAGTAAAATAAAGAGTTAAAAAGGGTGTGAAAAGTTTTGTAAAGAACTCCATGCTTAATTATTTCAACCTTACACTGGTTAATTTCCCAAGTGCTATTTTAGGAAATTACAAGCAGCACAGAGTTAACTACAAATCAGTGAACTGAAAATGACACATCCACACTTTTGCTTTTACTTTTACTCAGACTGTCGTCACAGAACATGTGGCCAACAATGCCAAAAGGGGACGGTTGTATATTGGCCCTTGCCTCACCCTCATCCCCATTTTAACATCAACCTTTGTTGACCCACTTCTCCGTGCCCATCCGACTGAAACACCAAAGGAATTGACATAGCCTAAGGGACCAAAGCAAAATAGCAGGTGCTAAAAGTTTGACAGCGTAGACTGAATATATGTGTTCCCTGGAACGTGAGGTATAAGGGAGGGTGGTGGAGTTGTATCGACTCGGCATTAAGCCTTCCAAGATAACACGACCTCTTTAACAGGCTCATGGTCGGGGACGGTTGGATTGAGCTGCTGAGGAAAGGCGATGTCTGTTCCTCACCACTCCAGCTTGTCAAGTAACTGGCAATCAGTGACATTGTCCATCAAGACGTACAAGCTCTGCTCAACTCACCCCTGGATCCCTGTCCTTTCCCATAGCACTATTACTGCCAAACAAGCTGGGCTTTTATCACATTCCTAACCCTGACTCAGAAACTGCATTTCAGGAGGGCTGTGTATTTTTTGTTTTTGTCTTGCCTTTTTTTTTTTGGACAGGGAACACAAACAGATTTACACCACAGGAGTATTCTGCTGCTGGTCCTGCCTCAATGTGGTTAAATCAGTGAGTCAGAAGTGAGAATGTAGAGTTTTAACACTTCTCTCTCCTGGTATGAAAGCTTCTAGATCGACACAGAGGAAAGCCCTAACTGACTTACTGTCTACCAGCCACAGGCATATGCTAGTGGGAAGGAGGCTATGCAGAAATGAATTACGGTTAAAGGTTGACCCCCCTAGTGAAATAAGGATGTTGCTTGAGCATCTTTGGGTGCCTCTGGGGAGAGGGAACTACATTCACAGTGTTATGAGGCCCTCAGATGTTCCAGGCAAACAAAAGTAATTCTTAAACCTGTGAATCTGATTATGATGATTTCAGAAAATTCAAGTTAGGATCCAGATGTCTTTATTTCATTATATACCAAACTAAGTGTTAAAATGCCAAAGTACTCACATGAAAGGCTCCTATTTGTGCAGTAGAAAAATGCACCCAGCAGCCATTAGATATAATTAGAGACCACAGAATGGTTTTGTATTAAAACATTTGCAGCAATTTGGCAGCTGTATAATTTAGATGTACTGGATCATGCCATGGACATACATGGAAACACACACAAATGTGTGTGCGCGCGCACTCACACACAATCGTATACCCTCATCGGCACGTACGCTCATATGCTCATATATGCACACACACACAGGGACCTCAGTGCAGCGGACACCTTCAATATTGAACCCAGACCCAGGCTTGGGCTCTGTATTTACATGTAAATGGTATACAACAATCTGTGGCCCTTTTTGTCTGCTCTGTCCCTCCAGCCGTCTGGGCCCGGGAAGGAGAGCTAGTAGTCAGATGGGGAGGGGGGACCACATCAGATGGGCTCCCATGTTTATGGAGCCAAACGCTTGGAAGAAAGAGGGAAGAGGCTGACTGACTGGCAGCCACTGAAACAGCAGGGACTCCCACATAGCATGGAAGAAATCCATGGACTTGTGTCCTTCTCTGACTGGAGAGCAGGAGAGATGAAAAGGACAACGAAAAAGGCCTTCCTGGTTAACAGCTGAAGACCAAAACAGATGTCTTGTAAGGAGAGGTCCACTTGACGCGCTTTCTGAAGATGAGAGACTCTAGTTGAGACAGTTAAGACTGGTTTTCTGGAGGAGGTCTAAGAACCTGGTCTTTTCCTTGTGGGTAGAGGTGTCATTTTTGACAAGTGTATATGTGGATGTGGAGGGGTGGGTGTCAATGATAAGAAATTACGAACAGCAGTTAGCGTGCATATCCAAGTCACATGGTGGTGGGAAGAAGCCTGTCTGTATTTGTTCCTCATGATCGTCTGTCGAGTGTTTGTGTATCCTTCTGTGCTGGCGGGTCAGACATGGTGGAGGTCTAGACACATGGACCAAACTCTCTGTCTGAGGAAGGATGCTTGTTTCGAGGTTCCTCTGATAGTTGTAGACCTTGATACCACAGACCAGCCGAGACAGGCTGGACCCATACTTACTGTTAATGGTCCAGACTTTGTTACTTTTTCTTTTAGAAAATCTGGTGTCTGTTGAGCTAATGAACCTCCTAAAATGTTAGGTGAACAGTGTGCAGCTTTTATTGGTGAACTTAGTGCAGAGACAGAGCAAAACCTTTTTTGGAACAACTGAAGCACAAAATGTTTTGCTGGCTGTGTGAATTTGCCCCTTTTCACAATTCATATTCCTGTTTTGTACCTGAACGTTGCCATTTTACACACAAATCATTTTAATAAATAGTAAAGAATTGAATAATAATTATCTATAAGGTGATTAAAAGGTTAAAATTATTTATATAATATAATTGAAAACTGTTTATAAAAACTTTAAATTACATCCTATTTCACACCTTTGTAGTTTTTCTCATATCTTACCAAGCCTTTTCAGGTACAAATTCTCGTGTGAGACATTTTGTACAGATCATTTGTTAATTCAAGATATACAACCATTTCAAGTATTTATTTTTTACTTTCTTCTCATACTCTAATCTCAAGACGTAGTTTTGTAAGTCCAATAAGTATAATATCTAACAATGGGAGATTATTTTGATATTCAAGTGGGAGCATAACATAACATAACATAACATAACATAACATAACATAACATAACATAACATAACATAACATATAATCTGTCATATTTCATTAACGTTTGCTGGAAATAACGCCAACATTAACTGAAATGCATTACTCTACAGGCGAAATTTGACATATTATGACTTTTCATCCCTATATTACATGAAAACAGTTAAACATGTATGCACTGTTGGGTATAGACTGAAATTAGGAATAAACATTATGGCAAAGTGAAAACACTTTAACATGCTAAACTTAGCTTAGCATAAAGAGTCAGATAGAAATTAGTTGGGTTTGTCAACTTACATTTATATGAGTTTTAATATGCCACAAATATTTCTCTTTGAGAAGCAATGCTTGATGGTCGTTATATTCTTGGGCAGACCATTAAAAAAAAAAAAAGCCTGAGCCAAGGTTTATTTTATCTAAGATGTTTTTTATGATCTGAGATCACTGACCTTTTGTTGCTCTGAAGAATGGAATCTTCTTTCAGTAACTAAACACCATTTGTATTGAGTTGTTGAACAAATCTTCATCTCAACATTTTTGAAATACTATTTCACTGTAAGTGTGCATCAGGGTCCTTTCTGTTACCTGGAGCAAACTGGCCTGCATGGTGTCATCAACAGGTGGTGGCAAAAGCTGTGTTGTACATGCTAATAACAAACTGAGGAATTGCCAGCAACATTTTGAAGATGAGAGAAAAATCTAGTTGGTCATGTACATTTTAGAAATTTGAATCCCTTGCTACACATTAAAGTTCCTTGAAGCTTGAAGAGTTTTTATTTCTGCTTTGTCGTGAAATCAAAAAGTTGTGAAATCGTAAAATCAACTGCAGTAAGCAGTTTCATCTGCTGTAACATTGTTTTGCACATTACAGCAAAAAAGTTAAAGTCTCTTGTTGTAACATTTCAAAAATTTTTAATAAAGCATTTTATATATATATTTTCCAGTAGATGGCTTTTCTTTGTTTTTGAATCGACAATGAGTCTTCTGCAAGACTCGAGATGTGTTTTATCTTGATGAAGTAATGGCACAAGTAAGCAGATGTGGGGAGTAACTACTGGCATTTACTCAGATACCTGTACTTGAGCAACTTCTTTTTAGTTATTTAATAGTAGTTTTAATAAACTTTTGTTTTGCTTTTGTTTGAGTACTATCAAATATTGCTATTTACTTGAAGAACGTTTTTGGATACTCTACCAACATAGAAAGACTTTACTGAATGTAGAACAAACATGTTTTAATAAAAAAATACATCTGCAAATAAGAACAATGGAAGGGTCAATGAATGGCTACTTGCTGAGTCAAAACAGCAATTCCTTTGTGTTAATGTTTTTTTCTGCTTCTCAAGGGATGCCATTAATAAGCTCTGTTAATATAGATGATATACTGCATTACTAAGAAGTGGGATATTTTTTTCAATTGTTATAGGATGATATGTACTCTTGGCTTAAAAGCCTTCGTTAAATATTAGATGATTCAAGATGCTTTAGGACCTTTAACCATGCATGTTTGATCAAAAAGTATATTTCATTTGGGCCTCATCTTCTGCAAATGTACTTTTAAACATTTTTGTAACCACAAACAGGCCATTCAGAGAGCAAAGATATTTATCATCATGGTATGGCGCAATAAAATAAATTATTATAATTTTTTTTAAATTTTTATAGATTTACATTGAATTAATTTCCTAGTTCTTATTTAATTTGATTCTCTCGATTTGAATAAGTCATTCAGGCAAACAGTTTGCATTAAAAAGTAGAGCTGCAAACTGTCAGCCCTCAGAGATATTTGTCAGTGGCAGCTGATTTTATCAGTATTGACTTTCCTTGCGCTAACTGTATTTTATTTGGTTTTAAAAATGACATAAATGAGGGCCTGAAATGACTATTAGAAAGGCGTTGTAACAAAATATAAAAATGTGACATGCTCACTTTATTAGAAAATATAAAATTTACAAAAATAAATTTTAACTTGTTTATTTTTATGGTTTAAATTTGAACTGTGGACGCCCATTAGCTTAAACTAGCAGTAAGTTTTTTTTTTTTTTTTTTTTTTTTTTTCAAATTGAAACCGTTTTTATGGAAAGCAAGTTAATGATTTGCTTGATGCAGTTTGTTTAGTTCCGTTTTCTAATTTCTGAAATAAAAAATAATAATGGAACATCCACTTAATAAGAAACCTTACAGGGAATCAAAGTTCACTTACTAATAATAAGGACCCTTCAGTGCTTTTATTAATGTGTCAAGGGGATCCCCATAAGATGGCAAAACCTCTATTAAGATATAATTTGCAAGAGGAGGATGCACCTAATACCTTCCACCTCTATGCTGAAGAATGTCCCCCACCTCCTCATGGGCACAACGAGCGATAACACCTTCAGTGCAGAGTCAGACAGAAAGGGGAGCCCCAGGCTGATGTGGTCTTCGTATACATGTGTGAGCGTGTGTGGGTCTCTGTGTTTCTTGCCGTGTGCCTGTGTACGTGAATAGCTGTGTGGGGGACAATGCGACACGTTAAACCAATGTGGGAGGTGTGAAGACAGGGGATCTGCTGCAGTCAAAATGAACAAAGAGGAGAAGTGCTTCTGCTTTGTTTTCTTCTCTTGTGAAGCTGCAGCTAATTATGTTTATTTGCTAGTTTTTTCTTTTGGAGGGTTTGTTATTTTTGTTCAGAGCTGTTAATTGTCAAATGCCTAGAATAACAGTCCACTGAGAAAAAAATCACAGTCACATGGAACAGTCAAAACAGGGGAACGGGGAGAAATCAGTGCTTAACCCCACAAAAAAAAAAAAAAAGAAATGTTTTGTTTCTTTTGAAGCAGATCTTGTAGGCGTTCGGGACGGAGCTACGGTATTACCTTTGTGGTTACTTGGCAGTGACTCACCCGGAGCTGCAGAGGATGTGAGTGGGTGGTCTCGTACGATGGCAGAGCTATTTTCTCTTTCACTTTTTCAACTGGGTTTCACTGAATCTGGTCCAACATCAGCAGGGAGGGAGTTGTGTTTCAAACTCAGATGATAGTGACAGTTGACCGTCGCAGTTAACAGCTGTATTTTAAACATTTCAAGAACAGATTGCTCTGCTTCAGTGTGACTGCCGTGAAAACAGTTGTGTGAAATTGGCAATGAGATCTTCATCCTTCTGTTATTGGCAGAGATGTTCACAAGTCATTTTTTTCCCAAGTCCAAGTCAAGTTTCTTGTCCGGAAGGGTCTGAAATTAAAATTTTTTCACTGTATGCCTGCTGTAGATCTCAAAAGTGTAAACACCCCTGTAAATTGTTGTTTTATAAAAATAGATTTTGAGCATTTGATGCGACTCATGTCTTGTATAATTCAACAGGAAAATGTAAATCCAGAAAATGTCACCCTTTGTTCAATATATTATTTAAAATTATCAATCAGTTTTCAATAAAAAAAAAAACTACATTAATTTTCCAGTCTGTGCTGTGTCAACTACAGCACAGAAATGTATTTCCTAGCCATTACTTTTAAGACAAATGCCACTCAAGACCTTTATAAATATGGAGTTGTTTTATTTTATTTTATTTCAATTAAATTTTTAAATAATTTCTCAATAATGTTCATATGGATCAGCAATTTTTTTTTAAGAGCGTATATAGACAAACACAAGATAAAATGAAACTACAAAGACTTTCCATTTCCATCTTTTCTATTTCCTTTACACTTATACGTGCGTTTAAACCAACTAAACCAGTCATGGTTTCAAAAACTAAAAGTTGAACCCAGCTAGCATGAGCCACAACATTCTGCAGACATGAGTCAGTGCTCAGCATACGGGTAAACAAGTATCAGACAATTTGTGCCAATTTAACAGCATTCCACTCCTCTCACTGCTCTTTGATTCCCACTGTAAGGTGGGTAACTGGCTGTGCTACCTCCCACCTTTAACCCTGCCAACATGTGAGCAAACTTAGCCATGACTCTGATTGTAGGATGGCGTGTGTGTGTGTGTGTAATGCTTCGGCCTGCTGGCCCTCCTCCCTGCTGAGGCCAGAAGGCATGGTCCCAAAGTCCTGCCAGCTACTCCGCAGTCTTAGGCCACTGATGTCAGAGTGGCAGGAGCTTGTAGGCGGCTGCTAATAGTGAGTCCTTTTCACGCCGGATTCTGAACTTCCATCAGCTGCTTGTGTAACTTGTTTCTTTTGGGACAGAGAGGGTGGAAATTGTCTGCATTGTGAAGAATCTTTAGGAAAAGGGGAGCTGTGATGAGTTTGTGGTGCGCAGGGACTTTTGGCTGCGCACCAACGTGAGTGGACGTTAACTCCACTGAGGCGAAGTGATTCAGTAATCTCTGTGTTGGTGGTGCTGGCAAAATGAAATCCCTGAAATAAAAAGCAGTGGTTAATTTTTTATTTATTTTTTGATGAGAACACCTCTGAACAGCTGTCCTCCCTGTGTCTGTGTTTATGGTTCGGTCCCGTCTCCAGTATAGAGCAGCAGCAGGGGCGAACCATCACATTTGGTGCCCAGCGTGGGGGCGGTTGGTGAGCTGTCGAGCTCCAACTATCCCATGGAGCTTTTCCTCCGTCTTTTCAGTGCAATTTTGACTAACCTCATTTGCATCTGCTAATTAGATCCTGTTAGCATAATTCATACACATGACACCCTTTTGAAGCTAATGAATAGATACATCTCTAGACAACTCACAAACAGCATATAATGAGACTCAACTTACGCAAGAATGCCTTACATCCAGAGAAAGAAAGTTGAGGAAGAAATTCAGACATTACAGTCTCTACCTTAAAATCAGGTGGGAGTTTGGCATGAAAACCCGCTAATCCAATAACATTTCCAGACTAATAAATCTCCTGAAACGAGCTGTATATATATATATATATATATATATATATAAAGCTGCGTGTTCACTTCATTATAACATGCTCCTTCCATTTCACACTGAATATAATTTCAAACAGAAATTGATTTTGTACTTGCATAAAGTGCTCCGCAGATGGAAGGCCATCGAAATGGCTTGAATCTTCGAGCGGCCATTTCTATTTATAAACTATATGCAAAACATTAAATTATGAATATGCATTAGCTAAAATGTAAAAGATGTGATTCATCTTATACAGCTGGCTATTATTCACAGACAAAATGTGTAGAAAAAGAGCAGAGCCTTCCTGTCAGGTTGTCAATAACAGGAAAAAAAAAAAACTGGCACAAGCGTTAGCATATCTAATGTTCAGATCATTTATTTGTTTAAGCGTTTTCATCATTTAATCAAATGCTTTTTGTGTAAGAGCTTCGCCATGACACAAAATATCTGTTCATCAGAGAAACATTTTAAATTCACTAATTCACAAATATATTTTTAATGTTCATCACTTCACATTTGTCTGAGAATGTTCTAATCTTATATTTCTAAGTTTTACAATCTTACACACATTTATAGTTTTTGTTGGAAATATGAGAGCTTCTCAGGAGTTTAACAGTCTACATTTGAATATTCTCATGTTACATTTGAATCCATCAGAAAGCCACAGTTAATACACCTTGCTGCACATTTTATCTTAGACATTTTGAGAGAGCTACTCAGTGAGAGCAACTCATTCTGCTAAATGAGACAAACTTCTCTTTAGAAAGAAATTTGATGGTCTTTTTAATATTACAAGACCTAAAACTCTTCGAAAGATGCTATAAATGGGGAAAGCAATTTGTAAAGATGGGGCGTATAAAACGTCAACCTACATGTGAAACATAAATTTATTCAACACTGAAATGTTCCACTCATTCTTCTATTTGTAGTTTTGCTACATTTACTCACATATAACACCTAAACATCAAGCATTCAAAATTTTGCTTTGCAAGATTACAACTAATATATCAGTTGGTTTGTATGCCTCGAGCACCACCTTATTTAGTTTATGTCTTTGGTTGGCTCTGATAGAAATAAACTGATATGCAAAGATTAAAAGCAGAGTTAAGAAATAGATAAATTGGTAAAGGGGCAAACTGACCCTAGAACCTGGAATTTAATAACCCATATCGGCATTTATGTAAGAAAAGAAAAACAATTGATGTTTGTTTCTGTAGTTTCTTTCAGATTCTATTGTGAAAGTCTCATGGTTTTACATAAAGAACGTTTATAGACATTCTTTAAACTTCCAAGAACACAAAACATTCTTCGCTCCTTGCAGGTGCTCAGCTACCGGAGGCACGTGGGATGCTTATGACAGATTACAGAGGGTATGTCAGCAGGCAGCCCACACCGCCTGTGTGTCACTGTCTTCAGGGCCTCGGCACATTGTTGCACATACAGGGAGATTGATTAGAAATACTCCACAGCCGCGCTAATCAATCACACCTAATTTTGTTCCCTGAACTACTCTGATCCAACTGCCCTCCCCCTGCTGCTGACAGAGAGCCAGATCTCACCAAAAACAGTTCGTTTTTAAGCAGAAACTTTCTCATAAATCACATTTCACATGTCTGGTGAGGGAATTTATTTTATAAATAGAACTTAAAAATAAATTCTGCTCATATCATTTGAATTCATTTCCACACTCAGCAGCTTTAGCAGGGAGTGTTGGAGTTCTGCTGTCACTCTGCTGCAGAGCTCCACCTGGCTGATGGAGTGAGGACTCAGCGGGGAGCCTTGAATCATCTCAGCTGAGGCCTCATGGCTTGGCCTGGCTGGAGCCCTCAGGATGTGATAGTACGATGAGCCAGGCCTTAGTGTGTGTCGGTGTGGGGAGTGTGTCTGCGTTGAGTGTGGGTGCGTTTGCCTGTTTCTGAGAGCTGCTGCGTGGATGAATTCGGTCTCGGAGAGTCAGTGTGTATGCGTTCGGATGCGTACACACAGGCACACGTGTGTCATTGTGCAGTTGAACAAGTGTGCATGCACTTGAGTGTGTGTGATTGCTCCCGTCTGCTCCCTCCAACCGGTTGATCTTTCACATTTTGCACGGGCAGGAGGGACAGGAGGCTGCCAGGCTGCGCCCGGAGCCTGGGTACAGTACAGTTAGCAATGCCCGGCATTCATTAGCACCTCCCAAGCTGTCTGCACTTTTACCAAACGTTCTAGCTAGCTAACACGCACTGGCTCCCTGCACCCTGCTCTTGTCACCCCGACGAAGGCCTTCACCAAGCATTGGCTCCACTCAGCCACAGCTGAGGCCTCCACTCTTGGCTCGGGCCGCTTCAACTTTGCAACAGTTCAGCATTGTGACACAATAGCAGCTACGTCCGAGTTCCTAAAACTTAACGATATCGCTATAGATGCTAAATGTCTTAATTATTTTTTACAGAAACACATTCGCAAAAATAACTTAACAAATTCAGTCAGAACTACCTTTATGGAAACGCACAAATCAAGGGATAGAATCTGCAGTAAGTGAGGTAAAATAAAAAAGTTCGAGCTAAAATTTATTTCCGCCTCCTCCGGCAGAAAAATGTATTTCAGAGAAAATGAGCTTCATTAAATACAAGAAACCGCAAGAATTTGTCTGCAGAGTTACAACTGTTTTCTGCTCTTTCCCATTGTGAAACAAAACGTCCTTTTTAGATCAAAAGTGTCTGCGCAGGCAATGCACAGTTTTAATTGTCACAATTCTATTTATTTTTTTCCCCCAGACCTTATATCAATTAGTTGGAATACTGATTTGCTGTTAAAGGTGATGTTTGCTGGTGACAAATGATCAAGATAAACAGTCAAGGAAAAATAAGCTTATTTCAGTTTGCTTTTTTTTGTCAGTATATTAAAAACTAACAATTGCAATTCAGTTGGTCGAAATGGGATGCAAACTAGTTATTTAGAACTATGGCTCAAGGAGCTAAATGCTCAAAGTCTGAGTAAATTGTAACACCCTGGGATGGGAGGAAAAATTAGAAATAATTCTAACTAATTCTTCATACTAAAAACTTTTATTCAATGCATGGAAGTACGATATGTGGACATTGACCAAATTATAAATCTGTAAATGATAACAACTGATTATTTGTGCGAGTGAATTAGACTTGTTACTTGCCGCAGATCTGAGGGTGTTTTTATCAGATTTTTAAAATTGTTCTAAACTTTGATTGGACTGTGGAGAAAACATCCATAAATGTGTACAAAATCTTAGAAATCTAATCTGTGTACAAAAAGCGGACTTGCTGTGTGTAACCTTTCATCTTGCTCCCTGCCTCTTTCTCTCTATGCCGCTTTTATGAGGATCTTTTTGCTGAATGTATTTTCACATCACTAGTTCCTCAATGAGTGGATAAAATCAGATATTACAGTGTGGTTTAGTGTCTGCATTCTTCCTTTATTTTTTTGGACCCCTTTTATGGTCTTTATTGTTTTAACCATCGATACTTCAAATTTTCCACAATTGTAAGGCATATCCAGACAGAGAGGTACTTACTTTGCACCATTGCTTGTACATATTAACATCATCTATAAAAAGATTTGCAAATGTTTTTAAAAAATATTAAGCAAAATGTGTTCTCAATTTAATTCAGAACATCTCTTTTAAGTGTGAAATACAGGACGCTTACGTATTTTAAGGAACGGTTGCTCCTACTTGTAGCCCATTAGCCTACATACCTTAAAAATGCTAAGAGATTTGCATCATAACAACCTGCATGAAAGATGCATATTTAAACACACAATAACCAGAATTTTTCACTTTTGACAAAATTGGCTACAAAGTACAAAAATCATGCAAAAACAATATAATTATTGTTTTATAAAAAAAAAAAGTTTATATATATAGGCTGAACATTTACTATGGGGTTTGACTTCTTCCTGAGGTATAAAAGGAATTAAAGGAACAATCCAGGATTTTGAGTTGAAGTTCTGTTAAAAGGCTATCAGATTAATATCTCACTGGCTGTGGAATAACTCACTTGGTATCTTTATTAATTTTTTAAACTGGTTTCATTCAGTGTAGTGAATGAAACCAGAGACATTAAATACTGTGGGGATGTGATCAAACCAAGAGTCACTGGGAAGCAAGGTACCTAAGCAAGGTACTGAGGGAAGAATAATGGGCACAGGAGAAAAAGAAATGGAAACACAGGAGAGCTAAATAAAAGGAAACCCAAACAGCTGTAGCACAAGCAACGCATAGAAACTGAGGAAGGGAGACTAATCAACATTCGGGGAGCTGAACTAAGACTCAAAAGGAACTATAAACCAAGAATTATAAAGTCACACATTCATTCCTAAAGACAATGTAGAGACACCAATTAATCTAACAGTCATGTTTTTGACTTGTGGAAGAAAGCTGGAGTGCCTGGAGAAAACCCACTCATGCACAGGGAGAACATGCAAAGGCCGGGATTCAAGCCCTTCTTGTTGTAAGGCATCAGTGCTACCAACTGTTCCACTGTGCAACTGCTGGTGTGCAACACTAGCAACATTAAAATGACCAAAAGAGAAAAAACCAACACACAAACACCCAAAGATCATGACAAGTGAATACAAACATTATTTTATGCATCTTTAAACCGTCACATTTGCATTGGGTGGTTATTTACAGAGATGGCAAAGAAAATTAAAATGGGAAATGGAGGTAAGCGAAGGTTTGCCACCAATGATCTTCCTGTGTGAAATGTACCGCTCACTAGACATGTAAAGTGTTTCCTGTCACAGAAACTGTCTGGTATAAAACTAAAGCAGTGTAAAATTCAATAGAATAACATTCTTTTGAGCTGCTAAAACATTTTCAGTTCTAACAGCCAATCACACAAGCACATCAGACTTGTTTTTATTGTCCTGTTTGCACATTTTTCTTAGAAGAGACTCAGCAAAGTGTTTTAGAAAGTTGATATTATTTTGTTCATTCAAGAAACTTTGAAACCTTACTTGAAATCTTTAGCCTTTGGGATTAACTAATCTGGAATTGAATTAAATGAAGATGATGGAATAATTATCAACTGCAGTAATACTAAGTAATTGCTGATATGAAGAAGAACTCTTTCATTATTAGCACTTGTTTCACACAGGAATATAATTGGTGCTGCACCTCCCTCTGCTTCAAATGTCATGTTAATTATCAGCTTCACTATAAAAAATGAAATTGGAGTCCGCTTTAGTTTTGACCTCTCTCAGATTCAGAAAATCTCCTATAACTTTAAACGACCCATAATGTAACAATTGGTATCTAATAAAGCAGTAATTAATAGACTCAGCATTTCTTTTTAGAGAACATGCAAAAAATGAGAGCTATTATATCTTCACATTTTATATTGGAAATAAAAAACAAACATCATTGCCATTACCTTCTGGTTTTAAACAGTATGTAACAACTTTTCCATAGGATTAGAAAGTGAAATTGAAATGATCAAAATTTACACTGCAAAATAAATAGAAAACATTTTATTTTTATTTAACAAAAAAATGTTTTTAATCGATATTATTTCAGAAAACTTTATCCTGGCTGGGTGCAAGCACTTCTCAGAAATTAAGTGACAAACCCCAAGGAAAGTGTTTAAAAAACCTTTAGAAAGCCAAGAAAACAAATATTAACAACAAGCATGTTTTCTTAAAAAATTTATTTAAGAGTCTGCTTTTTTTACAAATTGGTTCTCATTTGCACACGGTCACTGTTGGCATCTTGGCAAGCTGCTGAGTGGGTCACTACCTTGCTTTTTTCTCCCTTTTACACTTAACACAGTAATATGCCATAATGACAGTTCTCAGAGAAGGAGCGAAAAAGCAGGACAGGAGTTCAAAATTCAGAGCTGAGGGCTGAAACGACAGCAGAAAACATACAAGGTGTGTCTTACTTCATCAAACTCAGCTGTTTCTTTTTACACTTCTGCTGCTTTTACCCGCGCTCTCTGGCACATCATATTATCTCTCTCTCTCTTTCTTTCTCTCCTTTGGTCCTCACTTCTTTGCTCACAAGTTCAACAGGCTGGGAATACCTCTGAGAGCTGTGACCAGAGTGCAAAGAACACAGCAGGAGTGGTATTCACTGATCCTCACAGTTTCCCATGAAGCATGAATATGCTCATTCTGAAATAAAAAAAAAAGTTACAAAATCTTTAACGCTTCGACGTAAATATTATTGAGTACGGTGATAAAATGAATATTCTGATCTGACTCATTTAAGAATAGACGTTTGCAAATTTATATCTTATCAGATATAAATTGATCACAATCAAGCCTGTGTGTGCTTGAAAATTCTGGATATTCTTATTTTTATTTAGAGGGACAGATACCCAGAGCAGTGTGGTCAGGGCCTTATTCTCAGAAAGGTATTTAAAGTATGAACAATAATGATAAGTAGAAGAAGTTTTGTAAATTTATAGCTGTGAAAAGCTTTTTGTCAAGAACAATAAGGCATGTCCAGGCTTTACATCTCTTAAATTTCCTGTACAAATTCAGCAGTCATTTGTGTTTTTCACTGGCTATTTAAACATTTCTGTTGCTAGATAGTGCTGTTGTAATGAAGATGTGTTGTGTATAAAAAGCTTTTAAATAAATAAAACGTTAATGTAGCACCATAATCTCACCCAAAATAAATTAGACAATTTATTTTGGGTGTGTTCTTTCAGTGGTGAAAGCTCTTAACATTAAATCATTCTTTATGACAAAACCACATAAATGACAAAAGATTTGTTTCAACTTTTGTTTTAATTTCATTATTTATCAGAAAGAACTTTCAATAAATTTTTCTTCAAGGATAAATAAAACATTTTTCTACTCATCGCTACGAGGAGAACTATGTGTTTATGAATGTTGAATAGTTATTTTTTTTATTTCAGAGAAAGCCTTATCTTACTGCTGAGAATCCACCAGCATAAAAAGCTAAAACACAAGGCACTTAATATGACCTTGCTCATCCGTGACGCTTGTAATTCACTCTAACTGTTTGCTGTCAGTGTCCCTCTCTGCGTCACAGCGTGCGCCTGCAGGCTGACATAAATGTTGTGTTCAGATAAAATGTAATAATATGGACTGAAGGTTTTGCAGTGATCAGTCTGCTCCTTCATGAACAAATCCATCTGTTACTCAGAGTCTCTGCAGAACGCCAGTCGGCCTGACAAACACTTTTAAAATGCAGTTTGAAGCTAATCATCTTCAATGGAAGACAACCCGAGAAAAGCTGTTCCACCACATCCTGCAGCAGCAGGACGGGGGGGATAATGACATATGAAAGGGAATGTATTTAACTAGTGAGTGCCGTCAGTCTCTATATACTCATAGTGGATGGGGAGGGAGCACACAATCTGAAAACTAATTAACACTTAAGTGTGTAACAAGACTGTCATGTCTCCAATGTTGGAGAATATAACAGATCAGCTCTGATTCAATTTTTATGATTTTATTTTGTTTACTGAATTAATTCTCCAGATTTCTCTGCTGAAATTTGCAACTTATCTCCATAATTCTTAGGCCTCCACAAAGACATCCCATGAATAAACCATAAAATTTTTTCTCTAAAAAAATCAGAAAATCTGTTTGAACTTCAACAGTGGCAAAATCTGCAAGAAAAAAAAAAAAAGCACCAATAACTTGAACTAATTTTAGGTCGATGCCATGCGCAGCACAGGACAACCTGCTGGGCCCAAAAATGGGCCTTCGCCATCCCCCGTGACAAACAAGTGGTAGGCGAAAAAAGAGAAAGGCAAAATTGATAAATGCAGCAGCCCACGCCAGTTTTTCTTTTCCAAGTGAACAATACCAACATTGTTCAGCAGGGGCTCTGGCACGACTCTGCACGGTGGCGGCTGATTGTTTTGTAAAATCAACAACTTAGAAAATAGATTTCTAAGATTTCTGGCTCTGGTTTTCAAGTGTGGGAAGACCACATACATCTTTATAAAACTGTGTCACCTCACCACACAAGCTGAAGGCTGCTTATGGTTTAAACAAAAATAAGGTTCAGTTTTTACAGAGAAGTGTCTCTGGGAAGCGTAAGGCCTTCAGTAAGCTGAATCTACTCGTCTACAGGCCAAATCAAATCAATTATTCTCCTCCTTCAGCTCCCCGTCAGCTTTTTGGGCAGATGTTAAATGTGATCCACCCCTTCACTCCGCATTGAGCCCATCGGCTTTTGTGTGCTTTAACTAAACCCCTCCACTCCATTTAATGGCCTGTTTAGTACTTATTGAAACAGAGCTAGTGCTGGAGGTTAAATACATCTTAATGCGCTGCATTAATCCTTTCATTAAAAAGAATTGTAAGGCTGGTTGAAAGCTGCAAGATTGCCTCTATTAATTAGGGGGTCTGTATGCCCTGTAGCGTTGCCCGCCAAGCCGTGTGTCACCGCCTTAGATGGTGGGAGTAGGGTTGTGGAACAAGGAGGCCGTTGGTCGTGCAAACTGCTAATACAACTGGCAGGAACGAATAAAAGAGGAGCCAGTTTTATTTAGTGAGGCATCAAAAGAAGCGCTGCTCACAGTTGTTAGTAGGAATGAAGGAGAAAACAAATAGGAGAGGATTAGGCTTACACTTTTTTTCCTTTTACAAATTTCAAACAAATTCACACACCAGTTCTACTCCCAGCAAAAGGCTTCATACTCCTTTAACTTTCTCACATTTTGTCAAATAACAACAACAAACTTCATTGAATTTTAAAGGGATTGTGCATGCTAGAACCAACATAGAGTTGTGCTGTGGCTTTATGTTGATCTGACTGTATGATGAGTCGTTGTAAAGTGAACATCTGTCAAGTCTTTTGCGGCCTTTAGACAGGTATTCTTGCAGGATTGGCTTTTATTTAGTCCCATCAACTATGTCATGTCTGTCATGTCTCGTTGTACCAGAGCTCCTTCTCTTGCATGTTTTCTTTGCTCCATTCTTGGCTTACCTCACGCTTTAAACCAGTCTTCTTATGACTTTCTTTTCCTACTCTAACTTAAAGGCCAGATTTCTAAAGTGTGCAGTAGTGGATAGTTGTTTTATCACCAAATTCTCCCAATTTAAGTGTTGATCTCTGCACCTCCTCCAAAGTTGTAATGAGCCTCTTGGCTGATTCTCTAATTAATTTTTTCCCCTGCCCAGCCTGACTGTTTAGGTGAACAGTCATGACTTGGTAGGCTTGGAGTTGTGCTGTACTCTGTCAGTTTCCAGATGACGGATTGAAGAAATCTGTGAGATAGTCAAAGATTTGGAAATTGCTTGCAACCCTACTCAGGTTTAAGCTTTTACACAGCTTTCAGTGCAATCAGGTGACTGGTTGCACTGGATTTCATTTGGGAGCTGACTACATATGCATACCAAGCTTTTTAGATATTATTAGCAGATTATGGACCACCAATATTTTAGGCTATCACACAAAATACCAATAAAATCAATTTGCATCGAGAAACAAAACACAGAAAAGGGGTGTAGAGTTTTCAAGGTCCTGTTTGTCTAAATACTTGTCCATAAAAGTACCAACCAGGATATTTTGTCTGAGTTGGCAAATTCAGCTTTTTTTTTTTTTTTTTACCTCACAGAGCCAAAAGTCTGCTGTTCCTGACTCGTGCACAGAGTGGCCCCTTTCTCCATAGCCCAGCATAGCCTCATCTGGGCTGCAAGCCATTCTCCACGGGTGAGGGCGTGTGGTCGCAGCGCTCCTTCCACCCACTCTGCTGTCTTACCCCAAAACCAACCTCATCTCCCTCAACCTCCCACCCTTTTTCCTTCCGCCGTGGTTTGGACAGCCTGAATGCTTCCCCCTCCCCTTTTTCATTTGTTGTTCATGAGGCCTCAAGAGACGGCATCCTGCTCCAGTTACAAAGTTATAAATCCTGTCTGAGTTCCTACTTGTAGACTTGTTGAACAACCGCGAACCTGATAGATCAGGAGCATCTTGAGACCGCCTAGGACGACTCCTCTCCAGAGTCAGCCACAAGCAGATTGCAGTCATCTTGAACACCGCTCTACCACCACCCACCGACAACCAACCAACCACCCCACCGCCACCCCTCCACCCGCGTCCCCCGCCCTGCTGCTGCACTCCGCTTTAATTTCCCAACACTTTGAAAGCTTTTCTCACTGTATATTTTATCACTTTTTCTTAAGACTTGCGCTCAGCTACGCCTCAGCTCCTTTTAAAATACAGAGCCAAAAAAACAAGACAATTCGCCTCTTGGATTCTCTCTCTCGCTCTCTATGTTCATCTCCCTCATCTCATTGTGAACAGGCTTACTGGAAAGAGCACACTTAACAGAAGAATTTCACACTGTATTAGAAAAATGCATCTTTTCACACCTGTAAATATCTTGTCTGATCTGCTTGGTTACCAGTCCCTCTGAAGGAGGGCCACATGCTGTACAGCAGAGGGGAGATGGCGGAATTTGCTTTCACTGCCAGGAAACAGAAAAACAGAGCAGACAATAATGTTGCGCATTGTAATCCTTAAACTATTGGACCAATATTCAGATTCACATCTATAAAAACACTTCCAGGGGACTCTAAAAAAGAAAAGTCAAACAAATAGCAGCAAGGACCATCTCATCTATTAATTCCCAACATGCGGTCGAGTAATGTTATGTGATTGAAGTGTGACAAAAAGTTGTGAGGTTTATTTACTTTGTGTGTGCGTGCGTGTGTGTTGCTGCTGCGATGGAGCTGGTAGATCTGTGGGCGTGTAATCGCACCGAGGTAGAAAACACTCGGAGAGAGACACACATTGCATCTCGCCGTGCCAACAAGTTCAGGAGTGAAATCCTGTGGATGTGAGCACATGTAAAGTCATCATAACATTGGAACAAGGTTATATGAGAAATGGCAGTTTATGTGGCAGTTTATGTTTTACCTTCATGAATAGAAAATATGCTGACTGATTTGGATGAATTTGCACTCAAACACTCGCCGCACACGCACATGTGTGCAAGTAAACAAAGCTCGTCGTGTCACAAGCAGAGACTGTTGAGCACATCCTAAAACCTAAAACCCGCCACCCTTCCCCCCCACAGTGTCCATGAGCCACACCTCACACTGGATTCCCCTTTTGGATGAGCCGCAGTGTCACAAAATCAAAGTTTATTACAAGCGCAAAGAATCCCAGATTCAATTTTGAGTCGATTGTCGGCACAAGTTTTAACTTGAAGCTGATCGATTGTTGTCTTGATCAATGCAACGTTTGCTATGATGCTGATGAACAGGTGAAGTCTCAAGTGGACAAGTATCAGCATGCCCCACACAGAAAGCTAGCGCTTCAAAGCTGTCTCTTTGCTAACGAACCCACCTTATTGCTCTCACCTCCCCCTAATTGCCAACAGGCTGCACCCCCACCCTCCTAACTCAACCTTCCATCCTCTTCCCGGCCAGAGCAGGGCCACGGACAGCGGTCGGTGGACCTCGGAAGAGAGTGGTCTCGGCTGGGGCCCCCTCACTAACACTCAGACCGATGTGTTAATAGATCCAATGCCATCTTATTTTCGCACTTCTGCGAGACGGCAAGGGGCGGCCAGGCGGGATCAGCAATCTGCCTCGCTGAAAGAGCTTGAACAAGAGAGAAGGAGGCGGTGGAGTGGAGGGAACGATGGCAGGTTCACAGCACTCCACCAAGGAGGTCAACAAGAAGGCAGGGGGCACAAGTTCAACTGAGCAGCACAGAAATATCGGATCGGGAGGGGAAGGGATGCATAAATGAACCCACATCAGTGTGGATGGATGGATGCATGGAGACTGTGCTACATCTGCAAGGTGTTTGGTAAATGTACATCAGATAAAAAAGGTTGTTGCTTCAATCCCAGTAACAACCTTCACCTGAAAGTCGGCAAACTGTGACTCTAAAACTGCATATGGCTCCTAAGGCCATCCACAATGACTTCTAATAACTTTGGCCAACGATGTTACACATCTGTGTGGCGTTTTTATCATAGATGATGTAATAAAGAAATCATCATTTACTCTCTTTAGTAAATTTTCAGATGAAATTATAAGGTTTCAATTAGCTCCCTTGAAAGAGAATTTCAGCATTTCCAACATTTGTCTGTTTTGCTCCTCATTTTTTTAGTCAAAATGATAAAAATTATTGCTTTTGAAAATAATTTTATTCTGAGAAAATGTTGTCACTCTGGTTGTTAAGAGTTTATGATTTTCTTTGAAGTGAAAACTAGGAAAAGGGAAACAACTTTTTGTGCTTTAATTTTTCTTTGATTAGGGTAGGACAGCTGTGACTATTACGCAGCTCACACCATCTGAGTGTAAATGAATGGGTGAATATAGTGTGAAGTGCTTTGAATTCCATCAAATGTAAAGGTCCTTTTTTGGAAATGCAAAAATGCAAATGTAATGGGACATAAAATTTCAGTCTACAGAATATTTCACAAAATATTTATTGATCATCCAGAGGTTTTCTGAAGAAATGAAAACATAATTGTCTTAATTTTGCATTAAATCAGCTTCAGATTTAATTTGAATCTAAAGCATTTAAATCTGACATAATTATAATGGAGCAAATCCTTGACTTTTCCCCAATCTCTCCATATTTGTTTTTCTTTTTGACATGTGTCAGATAACATCATAAGCAATTACTGTCATAGCAAAAAAAGATGCAAAAATAAAAAATGAAAAATTAGGTAATGGAGTAGTTGAAAATGCTTTAAAAATAGAAGACTTCCTAATCTGTGTTGTTGTCATGAAACAGTTTATTTTGGTAAAGGATGTTCAACATTCAATCTCTTTTCCTGCTGGATGATACACTATTTTAACTCACGAGGAACTTTTTACTGCTTAAACAGCACGTCAGTGTTTTGCCAACTAATTATATTATTTTCACACATATTTGCTTCATGAGTTTCAGTTGAAAGTCATATTTTTTTATCTTTGCCTGAGCCACACCAAAGATGTAATGTGTTGTACCTTCAGCAGCAAGTCATATCTCAACCAAAAACAACTACACACACTCTTTGATGATCCACCTACGAAGTTTTGAGTGTTTTGATGAAGAAGTGGAAGCCCTCAGGCAGTTAGAAGCACCCACACAGTATGAAAACATTAGTCACTGTCACAGGTTTTGGCCCTGGGGGCGTCGGTGTTGCGATGCTACAGGTGATTTTGTTCTGGTTTTTCATGTGATTTCTTATAAGTCACATGCTGTCAGAGGTGTATTTCTGACTGCAGATTGCCTAAAGCCTGTATGTTAATTTATTTAAAATTCATTATTTTTATTTCTGCAATAAAACAAAACTGATTTTCTACTGAAATTTTTAGTTACTCACAAAATAGTTGCACTTGCAAGAATTAAACACAAAATGTTTGAATGCTGATCACTGCACCACTTTAGCATCTATTTATCAGTGGATCAATTGAATTTATTTTTATTGGTATTTTATGTGAGCAAATGTGAAGAGGAAGGAAATTTAGGATTTTCATGTGTCTTACAAAATATGTAGCAAAACCTTTACTTTGATGCCCCTAAATAAAAGCAGCCAGTTGCTTTCATAATTTACACAACTGGTAAATATAGTCGAGGTGTGTGTAATTTTATCTGATTATAAATCCAGGCGTTCTGTGGAGTCCTCAGATAATTGGTAACTCTTGAACAACAACATCATAAAGACCAAGACACGCCCACTACAGGTCAGGAAAAGAGTTCTAAAGAGGTGAAGTTATAGGACAAAATATCAAGGCTTGAGCATTCACAGATCAATCTTTCATCTGAAAATTACAAACTTACCCAGACATGACCATTCATCTAAACTGACAGGCCAGGTAAGGTGAAAAAAGCAGTCGAGAGGTCCAGTGGTAAATGCAGGAGCTGCTGAAAACCACAGCCCAGGTTAGAGTATACATGGACCAAATAACAATTAGTAACACGCTACACAATTCTGGCTTTTACGAAGATTTCACTGTTTCCTGAGAGATAGTCACAGGAAATATTAGGGCATCTTACATGTGGAAGAAGGTACACCCATGGTTAAACTTTTTAACCTGCATTTGTGTAGAGAAAACTAATACTGCACATCACACTGAAACATGGTGGTGGCAGCATTATACTGTCAGGATGCTTGTCTTTAGCACATACTTTGAAATTGGAGTTGATGGGAAGATGGATGGAGGTAAATAGAGGGGAGTTCTGGAAGAAAGCTGTTAATCTGCAAAAGACTCAAAGCTGATTCAGATTGTTGCAAAACAAAGATCCTAAACCTAATTTATAATTATCTGATGGGCATATCAATCCATTGAGCTGCATACAATGGCATGGTACACTTTCTGATTAGTTTAGTTTTAAAAAACTGTATTTTTTTTCCTTCCACCTCACAATGAGCACAATATAGCGCTAACTTGTGTGGGCCTGTTACATTCCATTCCAATATATTACGTTTTTATCTGGCCATATTTATGTTTTTTAGTGGATATACCATTCAGAATAAGACTCTTTTGGGGTTTTTGAAAGATGAATCCAATTTTAATCCCATCATGTAAAGGCTAGAAAGATCATGAAGTATAAAAGTTCATAACGATACTCTGAGGTGTCAGAGAGGGTGGAAATAGAGGAGGAGGGGGGTTGAAAGTGAAGGAGGAGCAGAGTTTGGCTCTGAGCCAAGTGTGTCTCAAGCATTTTGGCTCCTCACCTTCTGCTGCCCCTGTCAGCCTGCTCATAGTCTTCCTCTCTAGGCGTCAGAGATGTAAAGTGACAGCCGGGGTGGCTTCCATGTCAGTGAGGTGAGACCAGGCTCTCCGGCGAGATGCCCTGACCAGGACCACCCCTTTGGGCCCACATCGTGTGAAAAGAGGAAAAAATAAAAATAAATCCCCCTTCTCCAGTGTCTGACCATGATCATACTGTCAGTGCCCCAGTCCTAACCCGTAAGATATCCTCTTCACCCCCCTCTTTTTTCGGTGATCCAACACAGGCAGATTAGGATGCTGTCATCAAAGTGGCAGAGTGCTAAAACATCCATTAAGCTTTTAATTGAAGAGACGGAGTATGGGGTGGGGGGAGGAAAGGAGCACGTGATGTTGTGTGCACTGGTATGACAGAGCTTGTTCTGGAGAGGTGAGAAGTAACAGAGACTTGTCAAAGGTCAGAGTCGGCCAGAGGCCTGCCCTGCCACGCTGTCAATCTGTGCTGCTCTTTTCAGGCAGCGTTCATTGATGCAAAACATATCAACACACAGATATAATGCACTCATGCTTCTCTCACGCCTTGCAATTGTCACCACACCTTTTATTTACACCTCGCCCTGCATACATCTATTTCAGTTTATATGCATTCTTGAGGCGCTGTGGTTAAAAGTGATCATGATTAGTATTTGCGATTAATTTTTGTTTAAGTGTTTAAATATTTGTTTAATATTTGTTCTTAAGTGTAAGAAAGGGTGAGTGTTTTTACTGGAATTCATTCAAAATGATCTTTGAAGACATCAAGGTCCTTCTTAATGACTGTTTGCTGTCTGCATTTACAATGTTATTCTTGAGGCTTTGGAGACTTGGAACAAAATGTTTCTAATTTGTGTGAGCTCTTGGATCAACTGTGTTAAATATGGACTAAAAATTCATCCATTTTGATTCTTTAAGCAAACAAGTTGTCTATTTAAAAATGGAGGAGTTTCATTTTTGTTTCCAACATGAAAGTACAACTAAAGTAGATGCCTGTTTAGTTTTCTTGTCTTTTGTCAGAGTAAGGGCATGATTTTTTTTTTATACAACAATTACAGATAGAAAATGGGATGAGCAGTTATTTCTTTGTTCTTGGAAGCTGACCTCCTTGGAAGTGCCTACAAATGCAATGTTTAGATGCATCCCTTCTCCATTACACCCAAAGCAGGGAAGCATCCACATGTTGTAAGATTGTAGCTCTTGAGGACTGGACTTTGGCTCCAGTTGTTTTGAGGGGGTTAAATAAAAACAAAAACTGGTCAAAACTGGCAAAATCTACAAGAGAAAGTCACAAAAGGTGTTGCAATTAAAGTCCAGACCCAAACCTGTTCTGGAACATTTCACGAGATGTGCATAAGCATAAACAACAACCAAAATATCACTGGCAGTGAAGAAGGGAAGGTAAGCATTCCTCCACAAGATCATAAAGTCATATAGAATAGGAATGCTTGAAGTTAATGCTGCTAAAGTTATACTATGAGTTTACCACTCATAGTATGGGATGCCTAGGGTCTGATCCTGTGACATCCTGATGCACTCTTTAATTTCTGACACATGTATACATCCATGACATATACCCACCCACACACTGCCCTTCAGAGTTTTGTCTCCCTGCTGACAGGCAGTAATGTCACTGTTTGTGTTGGTCAGCAGGGTTTCTGTCCACACAGTCAGTGGGGTCAGTGGCCTCCCAGCATGACCTGGACGCTGGGATGGGTTTTTGGTTTCTGAGGGGTCCAGTCATCTTCAGATCCAAGCCTTAGTCTCCGATGCCAAGCCAGTCTGTCAGGCCCCCACCTCCCACTGCATCTCTAACCTCAACACCTTGCAATCATAGAGGCATGAACTGGCATAGTGTACCAGAAGCTTCCTCATGGCGCTGCATATGATTAACTGGACCATTGGGCAACTTGGCCTTGGAGAGGTCCAGGTCCTGGGCATGGGTCCACAGGACATAGACAAGGACAAGGGAGGTTTTGGCAGCGTAGAAGAAGATATGTGCTTCTGTTTATGTTTCACCAGGATTTTGTGCTGACTTTGAGCAAAGAGTACTTTCCTCTGATCT
Organism: Brachyrhaphis terrabensis; assembly: GCA_903067065.1. Taxonomy (NCBI): domain Eukaryota; kingdom Metazoa; phylum Chordata; class Actinopteri; order Cyprinodontiformes; family Poeciliidae; genus Brachyrhaphis; species Brachyrhaphis terrabensis. The sequence goes on from CAEGAG010145085.1 coordinate 92,862, forward strand.
GAATCAGACGGAGCCCTTTGCCAGTATCAGTGTCTCACACTTTGAAAGACTCGTGCATGTATGTGTAAATTTCTTCAGATGCTAGCTAGTCAGGTTTTTACAAGTAGAGAAGGTGCCAGTGAGTCAGAGAATGTGCCATTAGTGATGGTTAAGGTGTTTTTGGTGTCTAAACAAAATCAGTATTTGCACAAATTTACTTATGATAAAAGAAATATATTTTTCTGTTTTTCTGATTGGTTACTGTAGTTTTGCATAACATGAAGGAAATGTAAAATTTTATGTTTTTTTTTAAAAACATAGGTACACAAATGTTTGATTAATACTAAAAAATGAAATATTCTTAACATTTAATTATTGTATTTAAGTCAAAATGTAAAAATTCAACTGTTTCTGATTCTATTTCAAACAGGAGTCCATAAAGCTGCCTTTTAAACGTGATCAAGACCTCACACCTTCACAAGTGTGACTTCCGTCTGTTACATCTCTCTCCTTCCATCTTATTTCTCCACTCCTCCTCCCTCTCTTCACAGTTCACCAATGTTTTCTTTCTATTACCAGCACTTTCACTTGCAACACTGGAAATCTCTAATTTCCTTTAATACCCTCTACTATCTCAACATCCATCCTACAACTTCTTGGGATGTAGACCAAGATCATCTGAAATAAACTTGAGAAATCTATTGAAACCTACAAGTTTCATGCTTTTCGTGGATGACTGGTTGAAAGCCTTAAGTAATGATTTACTTGGATTCTGATCTGACACAGTACTGGAACAATAAGATATGGTTCTTATGACAAGATATTTAGTTGCTTATTTTTACAGCTTACTGATGACTAACTTTTGTCAAATGAAAAACACAGTCTCGGTCCCATCCCTTCCCCCGCACCCTTCTCGCTCTTCCTCTTCCTCCTCCACCTCTACCTCCCTCTCCTTTCCCTGAGGGCGATGTGGCATTTCGCCCCTCAGCCGGCCGCCTTCTTGGTCCTGTGCTGTCACTCTGGATGGCTCCTAGCATGCTGTGCCCTACTGTGATTGAGCATTACGAGGTATTTCACGCCTCTGTGCATTAGGCAAGACAGCTGGAAGGGCAGTGGGTAAATGATACGTATGGATTGCAAGGGCAATGAAGTTCACGACTAGGTCAGGCTGGAGCAAGCAACACGTCGGCCCATCCATGGACCCTTGTATCAACCTGTTCATGATTACCTGTTCTCAATAAAATGTCTACGTAAGGTCCAAATGAAGGTTCAAATATCAAAACATGAGCATGCACACGTTTGCACAAGAAGTCTACCACATGGATGAATTATTTGGAAAAACTCACTGACATTTTCCTTTAGCTCACACCACCCACAGCACTAGTATTCAAAGTACTTAACACAAACAACCAAAACATAACCACACTGTAAGCTTCGGGTCCTTTTTACTGATAACTATGACAATGTTCATGGAAATATAACAACATTTTATATCAATACTTCACCTTCCTTTCATTGGACCATTACAACGTGACTGATATAATAGAAAGGTTGTCCTCCTGTAAAAAGATCAATTCTTTAACATCATATTTCTCAGGGTGTACTATTTTGTACAGCTTGCCTGAGTCCTTGCTAAAATGTGCACTTACTGTTAGCCCAGTTACACCAAAGTACAGTCAGAGTGTGATAGCCTAGGGCATCATGGCTGTGGAATAGTGTATCAGTTGCTCTTAAAAGATTTGGGATGTTTGTATATCTAAAGCAAGAACTGTATCTACATTTTTGGCGCAAAGTTGAGCTGGTCCCAGTATGAACTGGACTCTGCCACAGCTGGCCCTTGACCCTGATCTTGTTTGTGGGCTTCATGAACAGAAACTCAACATGTAGGAGGAGGATGTCTAGATATGAAGTCACTGTGTCATCTACAGAAAGCAGATGATATGGTGTTTTCAAGCCCTGACAGGGATGAGCATGACGCCCTCTATGTATGCGGTAATGGTGAAGGGCTCTGCCAAGTTTAGGGTTAGTCTTTGTCGCAAGCAGTGGAGTTTAACTATCTTGATGTATTGTTTATGAGTAATTGTACACAGAAAATTTCCACAGAATGCCACAGAATTTCGTTGTTCTTGTGACAATGACAATAAAGTTTATCTTATCTTATCTTATCTTATCTTATCTTTATGGAGCTGGATATGAATAGAGGAATTGACACCTTGTCAGCAGACAAAGCACAGTCCTGATCTGCTGTGATGAAAAAAAAGTTGAGCCAAAAAACGAAGCTCTTGATTTAGTGATGCATCAACTTTCGCCTCAACTTTCCACATCAACCATAATTGTGAGATGTGGGTTATGACAAAAGAACAAGATCTCAGCTACAAGCAGCTGAAATTAGCCTCTTCTTTGAAATGGTATGACTCAGTCTGAGAGGAGTCAGCTGAGGTGGTTTGGGCATCTGATCAAGATGCTATCCAGAGATGCCTGGTCCAAAATTTTCAGGCTCATCCCCACAGTGAGGTGACACCAGGGAAATCCCAGGGATCCTAGATAGTTCATCAGAAGAGCTGATAGGAGAAAATAATCTTGCACTATTGAATTATCCATGCATTCCTGCAGAGTTACAGTCTGTCTGTGATGAACACATACTTTCTTTGCTGGCTTAGCAAAGAAAGGTATGGTCTAAATGTTTTCTGACCAAAGAGGGTCCAGCTGAAGTTATCTGGAAATAGTCAAGTGAAAAACATTCATAAAATATTCCTATTTAACCTAAATAAAGTAAAAAGATGTTGGTGGGGCCTTTTTACTGTTTACATCCCATGGATCTATTAACTCAACCTTTATCAAAATCTATCCACTTTCATTAATGCTAAGTCACTCATGTGTAAACAGGACAATATATGTATTTTTTTTCTTTGAGAATGTTTGGATGTAATTAATGTGTTGTGACTGGGGGCTTCTGCCCAGTGATGGTAAAAGACCACCTACTGGCTTTTAATACTGCCTGTCAATGTGGATGCAAGAAACTCAACACAAGCCTCCAAGGGGAAAGCTTCACAGACACAGACAGGCAGAAAAAATGAAAACAGCTGGACAGGAATGACAAACATGCTATCAGTGCAAAATAAAAGTTGCTTAGTAAAATGAAAACTGAAATAAAAGACTTTTAAATTGGAGTTTTCAAGTCAAGCAGCTTCCATTTGCTTTTACAGAAATACTAAGTAATATAGACTGCAATAGTAATTCAGACACAGTCATACTTATAAGTTAGATGTCAAAATTTGTGGGAAAAATACATTTTAAAACAGTAAATGCTTTGTAGAACTTTAGGTGTAATTGGCATGCTTTCTGTGGGGGTCTTGTTGGAAACAGGCTTTATCAGTTAAAATAGTTTAATTATTTACCAATAATTATTGATGCTCAAGTAAACGTTTGAAGCCATTTAAACTAATTTCAAAAAGATGAACTACTCTAAGAGGTGGTGTGAAGCATGACCAATGTATGGAGACCTTGCTGGATGCCTTCCCCCTCTCTCACAACCCACCTTCCTGTCTGACAACTGTTAAATAAAGCCCACTAGAGCTGACAAAACCTTAAAAAAGCAAAGAATAATAATTTGAGAGGTTTTAAGATACTATATTTACTGCTATATTCATTATATAAACTTTGCAATTGACCTCTATTCTGTGGATATGTATTTAGAAACTACAGAAAAGCAGCACATCTAGTAGCAGTTGTTGTCATGTTATATAGAATTTTCAGTTTACTTCTTTAGAGTAGTGTTATATAAAAGCAAAATTGTTACTAAAACTATAAATTCACATTTTATTGTGTGTAATGACTTCAGAGTCTTTTGGCATGTGGTAAAAAGTTAACCTCAACATTTCCTGCATAATTCCCTTACATCTTTTACCATTAGTCATGGGGTTGCAAACAGGTTTGTCTGTATTCGCCCACTGCAGTTTTTTGTGCAGGTTTATGAATTTGTCCAGATATTATTTTTTTGTTGTTATTTTTTATTCCAGATATTTATTTTACTTCTGTCTATGTGATTTACAGGTGTAATTGTCATGATCGTAGTTTTTGTTGTTTATGAGCCTTTGTGTCATGGTGTTCGCCATTATTGGTTGTACATATTGCTATTGGTAGACCTGTGTTTTCTGTTCTTTGGTAGATCCTCTGTTTAGTTTGGCTGTTGTTGCTGTTTGTGGCGTTGCCTACTTGGGCCCGGCCCGGGGTCTTTCTGCACGGAGTTTGCATGTTCTCTCTGTGCATGCGTGGGTTCGTAATTTATCTACAAAGAGTTTGTGAGGTCTTCAAGTGGTACAAAATGCAATAGTTTGAGTTTTGACAGATACAAGTAAATGTATATGAAATGACTAAAATACTGACCTCTGTTCCAGGCTTCTAATGGAGATAGAGCAAGTTTTCAGGTGTTGCTTTCAACATATAAAATAGTAAATAGTTTTGCACCATTTTATTTTTAGAGCTGGTGATACTTTGGGGCGTTTGAAGTGTTAAGATATTAATATGTTCTGATATGACTCTACTTTGTTTTCTATTTTAACTGAAAAATGTCTATCATCACTCAGATTATTTTTGTTTATCCTGTTTTTGTTGGTTTTTCTTTTTTTGATCGCATATTTTTTCAGTACAGCTCTTATAGAAAGCGCCACATTAGTATAAGTATTATATTTCATGTCCGCAGCCATCTTGAAGAGCCTATTCTCGCTGCTTTGGGAGTGGAATACATGTTCTCTGCAGATCAATATATCCATCCAACATCTCTGCCTGTCAGTCTGCCTCTTGGCTTGTCACTGGCTCTGGAGGGGATTTTAAAAATCTCTGCTTGTCACTCATTTCTATTTTTTCCTATTTTCTTTTCTTGTTACACGTATGATCTTGCTAGACCCTCACTCTCATTGCCATGTTCTTTTTCTATCTTCTCCTTCTGTTCTTTCTGGTTTTTTTGGGGGGGGTTTTACCATTCACTCCCTTCTGCTGTCACTCTCTTTGAGTCTCCCAAGCCGAGACTGCAACCCTGGGGCTTGACAAGCTGGCCAGTCCGCCGCATCTGCCAGCACATCTTTAGCAGCTTGGCAGTGAGGAACGTCCGTCACAGGTTGTAATCAAACCTGCCTGGAGACCGAACGAAGAAGAGAGAGCAGGGGGAGGAGGAGTGGAGTGAAAGTGAGGGGGAGGGCCCCTCCTTCTGCCTGATTAATCATAATGTAATTTTAATTAAAAAGCACAGTGTCAAAGGGTTTAGCTGCCTGAGAAGTGAGCCCAGATTGCCACGCAGCAGCAGCCCCCTCAGTCTGCAGGCAGGAAATGCGTCCTGACAAATCCAGGCACCCGGGCCAAGAAAAACAAAGGCCACCATTACCAGGATATTGTCACTGAGAGGAGGGCATGGGAGCGGGTGAGAGTTAGGGTGGGGGTGACATGGATGAGGAGGAGGACAGGGAAAGCAAGGAGAACCGAGATGGGAGGGGATGGGATGAGGGGACAAGTGGAAACAAAGGTTGGGGGTCAGACTGTCATGCCAATTGGCGCTCGGCGCAAACACCCGTGTCACGCAATAAGAGAGAGCGGAGGCAAAGGAGAGGTGCGAGAGATCCTGGCATCGTCTTTTGTCAGGGGTGGATACCGTAAGTTTTTCTGAGCGATGCTCCAGGGTGAGGGCTTTTTAATGCTTTACTTTGTTTACATCTCAGGTGCACAAAGTGTCCTCTCAGTGTCAGGCCCCACTATATTTACTCCACCTGAATCGGGGTTGCAGGATGCCGTGGTGTCGGCTCCGGGCCAAACTGTGCCTGAGACAATGTAGCTGCTTGAGACAGGCCAGAAGGAGCCACCGTGTCACTGAGCGAAGGCCACAGGGCTGCAGCCGGGGTCAGGCAGAGTTTCTGTGGCGATGTGGCATGTCAACATGGCTGAGCTGAAAGCAGAGCCAAGCACATGTGGTGACATGGCATTACCCTGGGTCATGAAGACAGGTTAGGAGGATTTCAGACGTGGAGAAAAAGATTAGGCTGTGGTACGTGTCCACTTGTGTGTTTGGTGCTTTGCCAAAGTACTCCAAAACTTTTTCATTTTTGTCACATTATATATAATAGAAGCTAAACAAAGATATTTTTTTCTTTTACAAAAAAATTGTAATGCTTTTGTATTCCGGCTCCTTTACTCTAAAAGACATAAAAGAAATCCTTCAGAACGAATTTAACTGAAAGGCTTTGTAAGGAGAGCTCTAATCAGAGAAGTAGCCAAGAGACCTTCTGTAACTTTTTTCAGAACTTTTGAGATAATGAGAGAGTGGCATCAAGAAAGCCATTGTTGGAAAAAAAGTAATACGAAAACATTATTTGCAGTTTGCTACAAACCATTTAGAAGAAGGCAAATGTAAAAAATGGGTTCTGATCAGATGAGACCAAAATGAAATTATTTGGTCTACATGGAAAAGACCATATGTGTTATACCCTGTACATAATCCTGAATCCACTATTGTGGAACATGATGATGGGAGTTCCAGGCTGTGGGATGCTTTTCTCCAGTCAGGACAGGACTAAGAAGAACATGGATGAAGTTACGGTAAATAAAAGGTGATATGGTGGAATAGCCATGACAGGCTGGGCAAAGACTTGATACTGAGTGTAAGGTTCACATTCCAGGACAACCCTCAAGATGAAGTCAGAGCTAGAATGGAAATAATTGAACCAAGACATATTCATGTGTAGAATGGCTCAGTCAAAGTCTAGATCTAAATCCTGTTGAGAATTTGTAGTAAAACCTAAATATTTGCACAAAGGTGCTTTAGAGTCAAGCTAATAACGGAAGTAACCCCCCCCCCAAATCAAAGCTGCAATAAAATAAAAGTATTTATTGTAGCTATTTACTGTAGACTGAAAATACATCAAAATGCATAATATTTACTACGTTCCCATACCAAGTTGAAAACATCAACTGTGTAGCTGACTGGAGAGCTCTAACTATTGGGTGTATTTTGAAAGACTTGTAGAAAATGGGCTCAGACTGTTTGAAACTTTAAAGGGAAAAAAAAATCTTACATAGGTTAAATTTTCAAAGTTCATATAATTTGTTGTGGTACTTGTCATTGCTTTTGTAGGAGATGGAGGAGGATCAACCCTGGATGACCTTTTAAGAAACTAGGAGGGAGGAGATGACTGGGTGGGGAGGGGTCAGTATCATCAGGGTGGGGCTGGTGGGTCTCCGGCTGAGGTTTTTGGAGGTGAGAGACCATGAAGGACCTTTGACCCAGACCTAACAAGCATTTGATTTCTCCCTCCAGGTTTACACTGCTCAGATGAGTGGTTTCTAAGCAGCATGAACTACTCCTGGGCAATCCCTCAGTGGGTCGCCGGCGCTCAGGCGGAGCTACAACAAATCTGCCACGGTCTGAGTTTAAATTCAGATTTTCACTAAACAATGATGAATAGCAAAGAAATTACAATGTGTTTTTCATAAAACTTCCCCACTAAAAAATGTAAAACACTTTACAACCTTAATATTAATATTACAAACTTTTTTTATCTGGTGTAAAACCAATAAAGGACTTTATAATTAGAAAAAAATTGGTTTTAATTTGGCCTAGTAAAAGTGTGGATTTGTGTGCAGATTAAACACTTTGGCCTGATATTAAAATGACCATTTATATTTAAAAACCCTGCAAAAACGAGTGACCAAAATCCTCCACTATGATTTGAAAGAGTCAATGCTTGATGTCAGTTGTGTCCAGGTGTTTGGGCTCTTGCACGTTTTCCTTTCACACAAAGTTAGGTTGGTTTGGATAGTGTTTTTGTTTTTATCTCTTAATGAATCAAACTGTAAATTTTTGGTAGTTTCTCAAGTATATTAGTCTGACGTAAAACCTTGCATAACAATCTGAAATATTGAAATGTGGGGAAAAAAACAACAAAAACTGAAGAAATGTGTATGATAATAAACAAATTTTTTCACAGCACTGTATGTGACTGTGCATGAAAACACACAATGTTATTAAATAAATATATTTTTTAAATTACTTATCCATATCTGCCATCACAGCCAACAATTAATATCCCTTTGCAACAATTATGCAACAAAAATCGTTTTGTCCTCTTTTTTATTAATTAAGTCTTCTACAGCAACTCAGCTGAAGTTCCTCTCTTGTCTTTTTAGATATGTCTGAGTTAAGATCCAGTCTTTGGTTATATTTGATAAACCAACTAAGTCTTATTGATCAACCAACGCCACCAATGAGTGCAGAATATACCCAGAAGTGCACTGGGATTAATGAGGTCTCTGTATGATCTGATGCAGTCCATATTGACCTGTGATCTAGAGATGTGTTCCAGCACCGCACACACACACACACCCCCACACACCTCCTCCCCACACACACACCCTGTCTGAGACACTAACGAGGGTTCAAGGAACCTCCTACAACTCCAGGGGCCGCAGATACAAAGCGTACCACCGACCTCGCTGAATGGAGAGGCAAAATGAGACAGATGACATCTTAAACAAGCTTTAACACGCAGGTAGCTAACAAAGCCAGCTTGCTCTTTATTTACATGTCAAAAGGCGTGTACACGCCTCAGGCGCAGGCATATGTACTGAAATGTACAAAAGCAAAGCATGAATGCATTACATAATCAGCGGTGCACATATGTGTGGGTGGGATGCAAGAAATAACCCTCAAACAAAGACAATCACACTCCGTCGTACAAGTGGAGATCATTATGGTGAAGAGTTTCTGCCATTTGGATCAAGAACTAGAGGCAGGGCTGCATCCTGTCGGCCTGTTTTTCACCCAGAGCTCCTGGCGGTCCAACTCCTGGTTCCCTCTGAACAAACCACCTACTGGCTGCCCTAACCGCCCTCTAATAAACCCATCTGTTGGGTCATTATTGCGTCCGAAGCCATCTGAACAGGGAGAGCAACCCTGCAAAGCAGAGGCTGAGCTCGTGCAGAGACGGGAGAGTGATTTTACTTTCATTGTCCTTTTCATAACAAAAGAACTAATGTATTTTACTGCTACAGTGTACATTTTAGCAATCTGCGCTAAGGCAATAAAAATGAAGGTTAATATATAAATTTTTTGTATATATACTACTGTCCCTGGAGCAAATTAAGAATTTGAAAATGATTATGATTTTTACTGAATGTCTTAAGAAGTATTGAAATTCCTTACAGTTTTTCTAAGTTTGTTTTAAATATACCGTAATTTCCGGACTATAGAGCGCACCTGATTACAAGCCGCACCCAGTACATTTTAAAGGAAAAACCATTTTGTACATACATAAGCCGCACCTGTCTATAAGCCGCATGTGCCTACATACAGACTGTACACAGAAAGAGTTTTCAAAGTTTTAATAATATACCTTAGCTTTTCTTTCCAAACAGTGCCTGTGACACGGCAGTAACACAGCAGCAATACGGTAGTAACACAGCACTAACAGGGCTGGTTAAAAAAACATACCGGTAAAAGTCACTGAGAGCCGTCTTCATCTTCCTCCTGAGCACTGAGACGTGTTA
>CAEGAG010145239.1:0-34463 GCA_903067065.1 Brachyrhaphis terrabensis
TGAAGAGGAGCTCCCCGCCAAAACAAACTGGTATAGTGAGGATCCCAGTTGGGACGAGGTCCTTCAAAGTATCACCAGAAGGATGGCATGGAGATATGGTAAAGAATGGGAGGACCAGCCCATTCCTTCAACCCCTCTGTTCATTCCCTACCGAAAGACAGACCATGAAGATCCCATTCTGTTGTCCCCTGTCCTCAGTCCCTCAACAAAGACGTCGTGTGAGGATCCTGGTCGGTCATCCCCCATCCTCAGTCCCTCTTGTAGAATCTCACGTAAACGTCCTGTTTTGTCTTCCCCCGTCCTCAGTCCTTCACAAGAGACGATTCATGAGAATCTTTTTCTCTCATCCCCTGACTTCAGTCCCTCACTATTGACGTACTGTGAAGATCCCATTTTATCACCCCATGTTTTCAGTCCCCCACCGAGGATGCCATGTGAAGATCCCATTCTGTCACCCCGCGTTTTCAGTCCTTTGTCATCACCTGGCTTCTGTTTCTGGATGGAAACTGAAGGGGACATAGAAGAGGAGCCAACACCTTCAACATCTGGTGGAATTACAGCAAGAGTGAGTTCCAGAGACGGGTGGTTTAGACCTCGCTACGATTTAAGTGACTCTGATTAGATTGGGATCCGTAAAATCTGAAGACCTATTTGGGAAGTCACATTAGGACGTCATCATATCTGTTTTTTGTTCAATTAAAGCCAATGGGTCTCTAGCAAGCCTGTGGAAGCCTTAGGTAGCGTCTTGCACCGGAGTTTTCTTCATCTTTGTGTTTTCCTCTAAACTCCCCCATGTTTCAGGGTGAAATAGCGGTTCTTCCCCATGCACCATCAACACACTGTGATGGTGCAATTATTCTATGCTGTACCTCCACTAATCCACTCTCCAAGTTTTTAATCTTTCAGGTTTTAGCTGCTCATCGCTGGATCCTTTCGTCTCGTCAGCCTGTAATCCTCCATCTTCAACACTACCAGTCAGATGGAGGAAGATAAGAGAACCCTGTTGACAAAAAAAGTAAGAAAACTTATTTTCATTTTAAATATGGATGAAATTGAGGTCAAATTTAAAAATTGTTCTTCCTTCTGTCCATGTATATTCTATTTGTTAACCCTGTTGTCTTTTCTCTGGATTTCATTTCTACATCATCTCATGTCATTTGACATGAGTTGACCTACAATTAAAGCAGAAGATCAGCTCCACCTTCAACACCACCAGTCAGATGGAGGAAGATAAGAGAACCCAGTTGACAAGAAAAGTAAGAACATTTATATCTACACAACAAAAAATGTTCAACATGCAGGACGTTGAGGTCAATATTGAAATCTATTTCCTATTTTCTATGTGTGTTGGTTCACTAGTAACACTGAGGCAAAACAACAGCACTGGACCAATCAGGAGAGAGAAGACACAGGGGACTGAGGGGACACAGGAAATCCTGCTGAAAGTCCATAGAAGAAGTTACCTGGTGGAACAAGGGGACACCCGAGGACACAGAATAAAGAGACAGAGATCATGTGAAGTAGGTCCTTTAATAACAAACGAAGCATTGCCATAAAATCTTCTGTTGAAATTTCACCTGTTCATGAGTCAGACGTCGAATATTAAAGAATTTTAGGGACATTGCAGAAAACCCAGCGTTGGTTTCTGATGCCAGATTCAGAGTCTGCAGATCAATAATCTCTCTGATCATCCCAGGTTGGATCTCGTCAGCCTGTAATCCTCCACCTTCAACACCACCAGTCAGATGGAGGAAGATAAGAGAACCAAGTTGACAAAAAAAGTAAGAAAACTTATTTTCATTTTAAATATGGATGAAATTGAGGTCAAATTTCAAAATTGTTCTTCCTTCTGTCCATGTATATTCTATTTGTTAACACTGTTGTCTTTTCTCTGGATTTCATTTCTACATCAACTCATGTCACTTGACATGAGTTAACCAACAATTAAAGCAGAAGATCAGCTCCACCTTCAACACCACCAGACAGATGGAGGAAGATAAGAGAACCCTGTTGACAAAAAAAGTAAGAACGTTTATATCTACACAACATGACTAATCATTTCAAATGTAGCTGCGGAGATCTGAGCTGAAAGTTAGAAACTGTTTCTGTCTGCTGCCCATGCATGTTTTCCTCCTTAACTTTATCTTCTCTCTTTATTTCATTTCTCCATGAACTCATGTCACATGACTTGAGTTGACCAACAATTAAAGAAGAAGACCTGCTCCACCTGCTGATCTACTGGTTGTAACAGATTGTGCAACAGGTGAGGACATGATGATGACTTGATCAGAAAGTCTTTTTCAATAATCCGTCATTTAGACAGAGATTAAGGAATGTGTGTCTGATCATGTGATGATTCTCCAGCTTCACTGAGACAAGACAACAGCAGTGGACCAATCAGGAGAGAGAAGACACAGAGGACTGAGGACTAAAACCAAAACACTATGCCTGCCAAAAAAGGCAGTCGATCCAGGTTTGTACTAAATACATTTTTACAATCTTAACTTTTCAGCTATTTTATAGTTGAGATTATTTTTCTTAATTGTTCAAGATTTAAAACCTTGATTTCCTTCCTTTTAGATCATATACGCAAAAATATTAACTCATTTTAATGTGCAAAATGTTTATTTACAGTGAGCATCACTAAAACACTTTTATACATACAGTGCAGTAAACAATTCTCATTAAATTCCATTGTTTGTGACCCCATGTTGTGTCTTTTGCACATGACTCAAAGCAGTTCTATAATGCCTGCATCTTTCTATGTGCTTCTATAAATAGTAGCTCTAGGTTTGTTTGGATTTTAACATTTTTATTGGCAGCTTTAGTGCCAGAACAATTTTGAAAATATATTTATTTCTCAAATTGCAGAGGCATAATCACACACTGAAAACTTCCAGAAAGTTAGGAATTAGTCTAACTTTGTACACAATAAGTGATGGGGTATTGAATGACACTTATGATTCCTGTAAAATATTACTGAACCATTTCTTATACTTTACTTTACGGTTGGTCAGCATTTAGGAGCTTTTACTTTGGAAATTCCTATGAAGATGCCAGGCTGCCTGTAGCCCCTTCCTGTGAATCCACTAAAGTAATATTGTCTTTTGAGACAGATTCAGATGAAGACGTGGATTAAAAAGCAACAGCGGAAACGGGTCAAGCAATGACGGATGAGGAGCCGATCACTTTCAAACTCACACACCCTCATCCGCCTCACCCTCCTCCCATCTGACAGACGCCAAACACTGAGCCTCCCTCATCACTATAAAACCTCATCACTCCATCACATAAACATGTTGAAGTGACTGGCTGAGGTGGATGCAGATACTCTGAGGGTGAGTTCTTGAGATTTACATTGTTTGACCTCTTGTGCACGTCTATGATTTTTATTGTGACATGTATTTGTTTGCTTCAAATGTTTTGTTACTTGTATTTTTTTTTTTTTTGTACACAGGTTCCTAAATTAGAGCCCTGACAAATGAAAGATTCAAAGCGTTTGTGTCTCCTAGGTACTCGGAGCAGGTGGTGTGTGTCGTTTTCCAGAAGAGTGATCGGTGTGTGTGTGTGTGTGTGCAGGAACTACAGTGACTCTGCCCTGCCGCTACGACCACCGCTCAGGTTGACCATTTGTTTTTTTAGATGGACGGTTCAAACGTTTGCCAAAACAAGTAAATGTACTTTGTTGGGGTTTTATGTAACAGACCCAAACTAAATATTTTATCATTTTGGAGTGGCAGGAAAATTCTGTCCCTTTTTTTTTAGTATAATAAATCTGAAAAGTTTGAATTTTTTTCCTCCACTTCACACTAATAGTATGTTGTGTTTGTATATCACAAACACAACATATTTTTATTGATAAAGTATCAGTAAAAATATATTGTTGTTTATGGCTTTAGGACATGTTTAAGTGAACAACAACATTGTGTAAATCTCCCCAGGTCACACTGTGAGGCGCGTCATGTGGTTCCGTGTTTCCAGGAGTTTGCTCACCACACCGACCCAAACCAGATCAGCCCGTCTTGCTGCAGGCGCAGACGGTGAGAAGAACTGCAAGTGCTGTGATTGTTGCAGTAAAATTACGTTGCTGAAAGGCTGCCTGCATTCTAGCTCCACCGGGGGAAGCTGTTCCAGCCGTTCAGCTCAGATTCGGGGTGTGAAGCTGGGCGATGAGGGCCAGTATCACTTTGGGTTTGTGACAGACTGACCGCTGGGGAGATGGACCTGACCTGACACCATGACTCTGGATGTAACAGGTAAAGCTGCTGAGACATCTCAGAAAAGTTTCAGTATTTAATGACGTGCGTTTGTCTGCGTTTCTCAAATTTTCTCTTCTGTTTCCTCAGCTTGACTCTCCTTTCAAAACATCAATGACTCTCGAAGCGGACAGCAAGGTTTCTGCTGCCCGGCTGGAGACCAGATTCTGATTGTTCAAGTGCCAAAAGAAAATGTCAGAATAAATATTTAGAAGGCAGATTTGTTTTCTATTTGTTGTTGTTTTCATTATTAATGGTCCATAACACAAGATTCATCAGTGCTGTAACTCTTGAGTTTAATAAAAATGTTCTTCTTTCAATTTGTTATTTCTGGAGTCATTTTTTTATTTTAACCATAATAATTTTTGGAAACATTATATATTAAAGAAACTTCCATATCTTTAATAGAACTTCATAACTGATCAAAGCACAAACTGGAGAACAGGATTAAAATAAATTGGTTATTTTTATTAAGTGTTAATTCATTTGTAGTTACATCAATATAAAATCCACATCTTAAAAACAAACAAGCCAGTCACACTGAAGAACTATCCTGATGTTGACCTTCATCTCTTAGCTTCAACTAATTCAGTGAAAGGTCAGGGTGAAATGTTACCCAGAGACCCTCTTTTTCCTCATGGACTCATAACCAATGAAACGAACTGGAAGCTGAACCAGTTGCTGTATCATATCGGTCAAGTCCAAGTAGCCAACACCGATGGTTTTTAAACCCTCCTTTAAAGCTTCACAGCTCAGACTCTGACTGATGAAAACCTTTCCTCAAGGGTTTTTTACAGCCTGCTGCTTCTTCTTCAGTTGCTGTGAACCAGAGAGACAAACAGGAAAAGTGAGCAGAGAGAGACGGTCAGGACGGCTTTCACCAGCAACACCGTCCAGCTGCCCAGCATGAATACATGGACAAACAACGGACGTTACTGACAAAATAATTCATTACAATAAGAGTTTGGCTGAAATAGTTTTGGAATAATTCAGAAATATGTAAAAAAAAAAAAAAAAAAAAACGAGAAAAAAGAAACAAATAAACAGACTTAATCAAAAAATGATAAAGCCACACAGTGGTCAACAAAAAACCAAGACAGAAGCTACAAACCATTAAGTCATTGCCTTGTTGTATATTTTATGTGGATTCTTTAAAACTAAGGATGTGACAATACATTCCTCTCATGAGACAAGATGAGACATGATGAGACATGATCGTGGGTTTGTAAGAACAAAGAAATGAGCTAAATTTGGAGAAAATTAGAAATTCCTACTTTTCTGCTCACATGAATGGAATTACGGTTTCACAAATCAAAGAATTTGTAATCAATGCACCATAACTCAGTCCAGGTTTGAGGACGGTGGACTCTTAGTATTCACAAGAGTTAGGGGCCACATGATTAGCTGAAATCTGTGAATACCTGAAACCACTTCAAAAAACATCTATGGCTGCCAATTTTAGTAGTTTTAACCCAACACATACCTTACGATGCATGAATATGTACAGAGGAAACCTTGACTCAATCAATGTTCTGCTAATAATTTTGAGTTACGTTCCACAGAAAAAGCCACAGATAGGTTCCACTAAGGTCCACTGTAACTAGGTTTGTCTAATTGTGCAGCGGGGCTCATGCCTAAAAGTCCATGCTGTTGTAACAAGAGCTATCAGCCAGATTTATGTGCCATGTGAGCAGAATGTGTGAATAAAAACACATCAAAGCAGGAAGTTTTCCTTTTCAACTTCAAAATAAGAGTCCCAAACATTCATGACAGAGTTTCAACCTAAATAATAATAATAATCATAATAATAATAATAATTTAAAAAATCCTATTTAAGACTTAACCTTTATCAAGCAAAGGTCACAAGACAAACCTCACGTTTACAAAAACATATTGTGGTGTTTTTATATCACAAGATCTTCTGAAAGCATTAAGACAAACCAAAGTGACCAAGCGGGATGTATATCATTTTGAGTTTCTCTTCTGATTTTAGTTCTGCAATGAAAGCTTTTGCTACTCACCCCTACAAAGTCATAAACACCGGCTCCTACTTCCCAGGTTGGGAAAAATGTAGCGAGGAGCAGTATCTAAAAAGACAGAAGGATAATGATGGTAGAAGAGTAATGCTGAAAAGTAAAGATGCACTGAGAAACCGGCCGGGAGCTCAAAAATCAGACCCTGTTGTCTGAATCAGTGAACACAGCATTCAAAATGGCTCCCACCTCTTGCTGTTACTGCGAGAATAAACTATTTTCAGGATTTGTGAGGTTTTTGAAACAGAAGTTATAGAGTATGAACAGAGAGAGGATGTTTTAAATGTAAGACAGATTTTCTGTGACATCTCTGGACGTGTCTGCAGGTCTTTATGCAGCAAGTGACTCTCAGCTCAGAACAGGAAGGCTGAACACGACAGGCCAAGTTGCTGTTTTGTTTATATTTTGATGGACCTGACCTGACACCATGACTCTGTGCACGAAACATGCCAAAAACTGCACTTTTGGAAATCATAGTGTTAAGGATCTACTTGTCGATATCCGTTATCAATATTGTTGTTGTGGCAGATAATCAATATTTATGATACTATATGTATTTTACTACCCTTTTGTCACCTTGATGTCAGATGGAAATAAATAAGTCCAGTTTTATCGGACCAATATCCATATGTTTAAAAAATACAAAATATTACTGCTGGTATATCGTGCGTCCCTAAAAAGGTGTTAAAATTTTAACAAATTTTAAAGATACTCTCGTTTACATACAGTTTTATGTTGCCTCTATTTGAACAAAAGCTTAATAACCACAAACGATAAGAAAGATAAGAGGTTTTCAATACATTTCTTTTCAGCGTTTTCAACCCCAAGTATCAGCAATTGGCCAAAAAATAAAAAAATCGATTGCTCCCTCTCTAAATGAAAGCAGATAAGGAAAGCCCTTTTACTTTGCAAAGTTGGTACGTCTCTCCTGCCTGGACGCATCTCCAGAGAGCATTGTACTCCAAGCTACTCACTGAAACACAAGCAGAGTGAGGTGAATTAGTTAGTAAGGCTGGGACAGGCACTGAAATTTAAAAACATTTTCACTTTATGATGCACTGCTTTACAACCTACATGAGGTAACTGTGGATAATTTGAAAGCACAGAACATAAAAGGATTAAAACGGTCCTTCTCTCGCACTTCCCGCTACTCAGCAGTAGGTGGCAGGTTGCATTGTGTTGCATTCAATGTTGTCGGGAGAAAAAAAAAGAGATTCATGCGCCTTACTGTCCAATTTGCCATAACTATTTATTGAATTCATTGTCGCCAGCTGGGGTGGCAACAGGAGTGGAAACTGCCACCCCAGTAGATCCGCCCCTGCCAACAACTTACAATGAGGTTTGTGGTTATAGCGCGAGAAAATACGGAGAAATTCAAGATGCATTCATGCTTTTGCTGGGCGCTGTACGTTCTCGATAAATAAGGCAGAGACGCCGCTGACCCACGCTGTCAAAGTGACCTTTTTGTCTCCTTTACTGGCACCTCGTTAACCTCCCGTACCCGTCGTCCGCAGCCATATCTCAGCATAAAAGACGGCGCATTATGCGCTTAATGTTCCTCATCATTTCCTTTTAAACAGGATTTATGTCGCCTGCTGCTGGATTTCAGACAATGTACCCAATTAGCCGCGTGTCTGCCAGCCAGCGTCCTGCTGGCGCCTTCTCGTCCTCGCGCGTTTGTTGCGGTGACAGCGAGTGCAAACCTATTAGCCTCCATGCGGGGGGATTCTTTGGAAAAGCGAAACCTCTAATTTCTGTGATTTTTGTGTGTGTGTTTATTTCCAAGAAGAAAGAGAGAGGCTCTGCATGCTGTCGCCAAACATGTTCACAGTGGGACCAAAGTGACCTCTTGTGTGAACCAAGAGGACGGGGTCAGTTAGAAGCTAACTGGTGTAGCTTAATTGATTTAAAGTGTGTGCCATGATATTTTTTTGTGAAAGTCAGTCAAAATTAAAGATAGGTTTTTTGTTGGGGTTTTTTTTTTAGAGCTGGCAGGCAAATGAAGCTAACAAGACAGATGGGACTGTCCAGCAGCATGTGCCTTCATTGATATCCCCCTCCCCAAACTTGAGGCTAGTTAACATTGATTTGCCATCGCTGTCACTGGATCTCCAGATGTTCAATGGCCAGCTGACATCTGATAACGCAGAGACGGGAGTATGCGGCAGCCAGCGGCCATCGTAGTTGGGATGCATCAGGTCAGCCTCCACCTGGTCTCCCAGATGAGATGGCTTAGTAAATATGCAGATCCTGGCTTCCCTGTGCACAGCCAGATGGTGCAGCTCCAACTGTATCTGCAGCCTGCTGCACACTGCAAAATGCAGAACAGGTTGTAAAAAAAAAAAAAAGAAGATGAAGAAGAAGAAGAAGCAAGAGGAGAGCGCATAATCACCCCGAGCTTTGGACTGTTCTGTACTTGGAATTTGAATGATGCCACCTCAGAGTTTTGAGGTCAAAACGCTCAGAGGAGGAGGGGGACAGGGACGAAGGAAAGTCGTACTCGGATGTTTGGAAGCGGTCTAAGCCCAGGCCAAGGGGTCGCATCGGCTGGGAAGCGAACGGGTCGTCTGGGAATTCCATGTCGTGCGCTTCCCGCATTTGGACGGGCTTTCCAGAAACCGGGCTGAGCAGTCAGAGTGGGACAGGAAGCGGCGGCAGTCCCAGAGCTGAGAGCGCAGATAAAAAATAAATAAAAAAAAACAAAATGACAAAACAAGGGTAATTTATGAATGAGCTAAGCCAGCGAAACGTTAATCAGCAGAGTGTGTGATTAAAGAAACGAAGGCAGTTGCGTATTAACTTATTCTTGCTCAACATCATGGACGCAGAGTGCTTGTTAGCAGCCACGCTAACCAACTGGTAGAATTGATTTATATTATTTATTAAAATTTGAATAAAAAGGAGAAGTTTGAAGAAAGAAAAATCATAGTCTGTCCATTTTCTCAAAAACTAGAACTAAACTAGCAACTAAATTATAGCTATAATGATTAAAATGGCTAAACTGTTGACCATGTAAATACTAATATGGTGGCATAATTGTAGCAATAATGCAACAATAAAGTGATATTTTTAATATGCCTAACATCTTTAAGGTACATAAAGCTAAAAACACACACACATACATATATATATACATATAAAATCTTTACTTTTAAAAAAATATATATATATAATCTTACTTTAAAATGTACATAAATGTTCTTTCACTTTGGTAGGTTTGTCTTTGCTACCCTAACATTTTGTGTGCCCTGATAATGGCTGTTACAGCCAAACACTTACAATACAAATATTGATCAAATTTACATCTTTATATCTAACTGCACTTGCTATCTGTAATTTGGCCTTTAATGTTTCCTTTGGGGTAATGGCTTCTTTCTCTCTGAATGGCTTTTCAGCCCATGTTGGATGATTGTTTTAAAAACAAAGTGAACACAGTGGAAGTAAACGTCTGAATTTGGTAAAGCCCTTAGCAGAATCTTTTAGAAATACTTGCCGGCCTCCCCAAGAAAATGTAAGTCAGATTTTTTTCCATGCATAATGTTCATAACTGGTTTGAGCTTCGTGTTGCTCTGTATTATCTGATATGCAAATTGGACGCACTGTTTCTGTGTAAAAATCATTGTCGGCACAGTAACGCATCCAACAGAACATGAGGAGGAGTACTAATCATTTCCAGGCTGAAAAGATAAGGAAGTTCACAGCAAACCGCTGAACAGAGAATAAGATGAGGAGAGAAAGAGGAATGCTGATGAGGAGGCAGAGTTGGTCAGAGGTTCTGATCCGGACACAGGCGATAACAGAAACACAGCAGCAGACAATGAGTTCATATTCTGTGACGGACACTGGGGCCTGCCACGGGTTGGAGTCCACGGACAGCTCCGGCTTGTTGTCATAACAACGCTTCTTAGAACTGACAGCTTAAAACATAGGACAAAATCTGGAGAAAACAAGCCGCCGTCATTTTTATTTGTTGTTTGCAGTAACATGTCAGTGAGGATACGGCTTATTTCTCATTTGAATGCACCTTAGAAAATAGCTTTTGAAAAAATACTAATTTATATGAGAGTAATGACTGGCAAGTTTTAAATGTTAATATGTTTGTTTCATTGTGAGTGTAGGGTGTATTCCAACTATAGTGCAATTCTAAGCCTAAGCGTCCAAGGTAAGGTCTATCCAGGGATTCTGAAGATGGAAACTTAGCCGGACAGTGAAGTCTTGGCCTCAGGAACCACATTGTGGTTTTTGTCCTGGTTGTGGAACACTGGGCCAACTCTACACCCACCGCAGTGTCCTGGACAGTACATGAGAGTGACGATGGTACATGGGAGTCCGCCCAACCGGTCTACATGTGCTTTGTGGACCTGGGGAAGGAGTTTGACCGTGTCCTGTATTGGGTACTTTAGGAGTCTAGAGTACAAGGCTCCTTGATAAGGGCTGTTAGGTCCCTAATCACCTAACAACCTAACTTGGTGGAGTCCAACACTGAGTTGGACTCCACCGATTTTGTTCAGAGTTTCTCGAAATCTTAAGATGCAGAATTTCAGCCAAGTTGTTGAAGGGTTCCACTTTGGTGCCTCACTATCAGGTTTCTCCTTTTCACAGATGATGTGGTTCTGTTGGCTTCATCAAATCACAATCTCCAGGTTTCACTGGAGCATTCCGTAGTCGAGACTCTATCAGCCAAGATGAAAATCCTCCAAATCTGAACCCGTGAGCTTGGACCTGCCCCAAGTGTAGTAGTATCTGGGGATCTTGTTGGAATCTTGGTAACAAATAAGAGAAAAATGGAGCCGGTGATCAATGATGGTGCGGCCTTTTACCATGATGAGAGCTCTTTAACAGTTTGTCACGATGAAGAGAGTGTTCAGCCAAAAGGCAATCAGGTGAGAAACTTGATACAATCACTGCTTGTTTTTCTGTTTTGAAAGGAGCCAGTTGAGGTGGCTCAGGCATGTGGTCATATTGCCTCATGGACGTCTTTTTGGTGAGGCGTTCCAGGAACGTCCCACCAGGAGAAGACCCAGAGGAAGATCCTGGAGGCACTACATTTCTCAGCTGGCCTTGGAATACCTTGGGAATCTCCTGGAAAGGTATTCCAGGTATTCAAGTGGCAAAGGAGAGAGAAGCCTGATTTTCTCTAGTTAGGCTGTTGCCTCGTGATCTGATTTTGGCCATTATTTTAGGAAGGTGACTATATCACAAAAGAATTACAAAATGTTCAAATCTTAAAAAGAAAAAGAAAAAAAATCAAATTTAAATACTTCTATTTAATAGATGAATGTTGCATGAAATCACTTGTCTGTAAGCGGGAAGAAGTTGTGTTGATCCTCCTTATTCTTGGACATGAAGGGATTCAGACCTGATCATTTGTTACAAAAGACAAAATGATATGTTTCTGGGTCTAGGCTGCTGACCAGCTAACAGGACAGTTTCATAACATGAAATATGAGCTTTTGTATTTTTAATATAACCTTGTTTTTGACAATAGGGCAACTGAGATATCTCACTCTTTCTCATAAGTAAATGAGTTCTTCAATGGACCTAAACTCTTGGTATAGCTGAATGACCCAGATTGTAGAAAACTACTGCCTTGCCAGACATTAAAGAAGACAAAAACACACCTTAGTACCTAGTTCTGCTAATAGGCAACCTAGAAACTCTGGTGATATAACCTAAATTATATCACCATATCAACCGCTTTTGTTGTTGACAGAGAATGAATCACCGGCATGAGGAATCTCGTAAAACTTTTCCAGCTGAATAAAATTTTAGCCAAAATGAGACCAAATCTATTTTAATCCCACTGCTAAATGAAAATAAAAGTGCTTCTCATATTGCATTTTTATTTATGGTCTCATTTTTTTTTAAAAAGCACAGAGCTGTTCTGAACACTGTTAAAATGGCTGAGTTGTTCCTTTGACCTAAATGCTGCTTTGTGCTGTTTAGTCATTTTGTGCAAACATTGAGTCAAAAACTGTGAGCCAGTTTGTTGGTTAGAGAAGAAAACTTACAGTTGGTAAAATTATGCTGTGTGATTCACAAACTAAATATTTAGCATAGAGCTACATATTAAGCTACTTGTATCTAACCCTAAAACATACTTATTATTGTCATTGTTATGACTTTATTCTCGAGTACAAAGCAATTTTTACTTTGTACTCATACAACTTCACTCTGAAAATATTACGACTATCCTAATATTATTACGCCTTAGAGATAAATATTTAGGTAATACGCAAATTCACTTGTCAATAAGTGGAAGTGGACTACCAAAATAAAAGCTGGCCCTTGCCAACTTCTAGATAAACTCAGGTTTAAATGGTATATAAGACGGATAGATAACTCATATTAAACCAAATACTACTTGTACTCATGTGGGTTATAGGTTACTCTTTTCAAGGCAGTTTCTGTTAACCTAAACGTGAGAAATTAATCATTTCAACCCACTTATAATTGATATTTTACCCAGGACTTGGACAGCAAAATATTCCAAATGTGGTTGTTTTCACCCTATCAAATTTTAAAACATAACCTTAAATAGGAAGGTTGTGAAGGAGAAAAACATGCCCTGGCTGGATGAATGATTGTGTTTTGTCTCCTGCAGAATTTGGGCTGCGCTGCATAAAAACATGTTTACAGCCAGTGAAGTATGTTTGAAAGGGAAAGCTCTGTTGGCCTGAGAGCGGGACGCAGATGTGCCTCGTTGTCCTGATCAACGCTGACCCGAGAATGAAAATAGACTCCAGAATCTTCAGCCAATGAACTTTGCCCCGCCGAGCCAAACACACAAGAGACAAATGGAAGAGAATGTTTGAGCTCCAGCTCAGCCGCAGACTCTTTAGACTGGGATAGTGGGAAATCTGCTCGTTTGGGCCTGAAATCATTGTCATGACAAGCAGTGGCACAACAGATAATCCTGTTACAAGATTTAATGTGGACATTTTCCCACTAAAATAGTTTAGATCTGCCATTGCGTCTGACGGAAAACTTTCCTCAATCTTCTTGCTTTCTTTCTTCTTCCACAGAGGACAAACCTTTTGGTGATTAATAATAATAATAGTCCTATCAACAAATTTCCCCACCTGAGCTGTGGAGATCCACAGCTTCGCCATGGTTACCACGCGCCTCTCAGCTGCGTCTCTCTTAATGCCCTCACTCCAACAAGAAAGCAGTCGATTCAACTTAAATATATTGTGTTGACTGGTCACAAGTAATCAATTACATTTATCCAAGTAAATATATTAAGTCTCCATGTTAATAAGGTAAGCTTGCCAAACTTAATTCAGTTACATGTGACAAGTTAACACCATACTTGTTCTGTTTCCAGATGGCTTATTAAAGCTGCAGTAAGTAGCTTTGATAAAATATATTTTTTTTACATATCAGTTGAAGCTGTCACTGCCATGACAGTTTGTTATGAGGCAGATAGTTTGGCAGGAGAAAAAACTGAGCCGTTTGGTCTGGTACTAGAGTAAAGGAGGCTGCATGGATACAGATCTTTATTGTTTTTGTAAAAATGTATCTGTGACTTATTTTCCTTACACTTCATAGTTCTGGAATACTTTGTGTTGGTCTGTCACATGAAATCCCAATGACATACGCATAAGCTGGTGACTGTAGCGACGAAATGTCAACTGTTTTAATCCAGTTTCCCTCTGGAAGCCAGTTCAACGTCAGATCAAAACAAATTGCGTTACTCATCCATTTTTTCCACAATTTCCAACCCACACCACAATGTCGGCTTCCCCGACTCTCTCTCTCTCTTTTTTTTTCTTTTTCATACCAGTTAGCTTCTCAGACTGTTTCCTGAGAAGAAGGAGGAGAGAGGCTCATTATCTGAGGCTGAAGTGACCTTGTATTGACATCCAGAACTGAGGCAGGCAGTCAGAGGGGAAGGAATTGTCTGTGGCTGCCGGTAGAGGAAGCTGTCTCAGCCACTATCAGCGAGCTTTGTGCCTTTTCATCCGGCGGGCTGATTGTCTCCTTCCTGCTAGCGCTCTTCAACTAACAGGCCATTAGCAGAGTTTACTGGTAACTGGCCTCCCGGTCGAGTCTAAAAATAGACTCTGGGATTCAGTAGACAATTGTTTTTGCGACCATGAGGCTATTTATGGGTGCAGTTTTCTATGCGTGGCCATGCCTTGATTGGAAAGACGGCCCAGACAGGGTCTGAGCAGAATGAAGCAAAAAGAACCAAACACATTTATTCCTGTACCTGCGAGCACTGAAACTGAATTCATTACCCAGGTTATGTAACAGTTCTTATCCATATAAATATTATGTAAGCAATATATTGTATTTAATTATTTATAGTGAGTTATCTTTTTATTCAGAGTATAATATCAGTGTGTCATAATCGATACTTAAAAGCTATGGTAGTCTTCCATCACACTGTAGGATATGTAGCATAAACAGTTAGACAATCAGCTAAATCAGAAACTGTTATGAATTTTTTAACATGTTAAAAAATGTGGCGGTATGAGCGTCAAAATTAGGAAATGATACATATATGCCTCAGAATCAACACAGTTGTTAATTTAAATGTCGCAGAAATTATCCAATGAAAACATTACTCAGCGTCTCGCTAAGCTATGCGGACGCTCTGTCTGCGCCAATGAAGATTCACTCATTACAGCATGCTGACTGCTTGGGCTCGCTCCAACTGATGCCAGTTCTGCTAATGTTTAGCTAAATGAGCTAATAATTGTTTAACCTCCTCACGGCGTTCATTTCTGGATGATCAGTTCATCCTTAATGGAAAAATCAAACCGGAAGCTGTCCCGCCAAAACAAAAGAGAGAGGACACTTTTCATCTAACGCACACATTGTGCTATTTTGGGAGGCTTCGAAAGTGACACGTAATTCAAACATGTGACAGAACGTAATATTCCATTAAATATACTCCTCCAACCCACATATTCCACTTTATCCTATTTGTCAACATATGAGGCAAGATGAGAAACTGTGACAGCAGGTATAGAACGCCTCATTAAAGTCCAAATGTCGACAAAAATACACCCACCGACTGTCTTGACAAACTGCTCTGTGTTGATGCAGATTGTGCTCATTTGCAGAAAGTTTTAAGTAATTAGGTTTTCATTTTATATTTGAAACAATAGAACGGAGGATGCATGTGAGAGATGTGGAAGAGGCCATTGCAAAGAAAGACTCAGGATATCTGTTAGGTTGTTTTAGGCAGACGCACTAAAAAAGAAAGAACCTCTTTGATGTTAAATGCTACAGCTGAAAGGGATTTTCTGATTAATCTTCTTCAGAGTCACTGCATAAACACACACACACACACACACGCCCCCACACACCCACAAAGGCAAAACCCTGACACCACACAGACACAGCCCTCACTCCCCTATTCACAGCAAGGACATTGGAGAGCAGTGAAGTAATTCATTCAGTGACGAGTCACAGAGCAGCGAGGAAGTAGCGTGGAGGAAATTCAGCGTCGAGGAGTCTCTTCATCCGCCCACTCGGTTCCCTCATTGGCTGAGAAGCATGATGTCACACACCGGCCGCCTCTATAAAAACCCGCTTTCTCCGCACAGACGGCAGATCAGCTGGAAAGCTCATTTTGCTGACAACAACAAGGACGGCTCACACCCGGAATCGTTTGGGAGAAACTTTGGGAGCTACTCAAGAACGAGCAGGAAGCATCTCACCATGTGCAGAGGACTTGAATCGCTGCCCATCACCTGCCTGGAGAGGTAAACCCAACCAGAGTTTTCACTCTTATAGTCAAGATTTCTCATGCCAGCAACTTGCGCACATGTTGCATGTTGTCTAAAGTGGTCTGTTTTGCCTTGGTGTCCCTGCAGGGCGAAGGAGCTGAAGGCGTTGTTTGGAAGTTTGCTGCAGAGATCAGATCACAGCCTCACAGGGCAGAAAAGTGACAAGCAGAGGTAAGACCGGCATGCAACGTCTCTTTGGAAGCATTTCTGTGAACCCGCAGTGGAAACCTTTTCTAATGATGTTTCCACCCCCTGTTTCTATAGATTACATGAAGTCAACGAGCCTCTGAAATGGAAGGAGTCATTTGACAATCTGCTGTCCAGTCAAAGTAAGTCCACGATCCTTTGTAGATGCGACGGAATCACTCTGTCCATCAACTTCAGTTGACGGGTTTTTAACTTCCGCTTTGCTTCCGCTTCCAGATGGACTGTGTGTGTTCAGAGCGTTCCTGGTGTCAGAGTTCAGCGAGGAGAACATCGCCTTTTACTTGGCCTGTGAGGACTATCGGACCAGCAAACCGTCCAAGCTGGCCGCCAAGGCCAGGAAGATCTACAAGGAGTTTATCTGCTCCGATGCTCCACGAGAGGTACGGCTCACCCCCAACCCTCCCTTCGCTCCGCCGATCCCTCTGTCCTCCCGGCCAGACGTTGACTCTAAAACTCTCTGTTCCCTTTGTTTCCGCAGGTAAACCTCGACCACGCCACCAAAGAAGTCACCAGGGAGAACATGACACGGCCCAGTCCGTCATGTTTCGATCAGGCTCAGGACAAAATCTACACGCTGATGGAGAAAGACTGCTACCCTCGCTTCCTCAGGTCCTCGGCGTACCTGGACCTGATCAGAGAGACCAAGACGGGCTAAGAGACTTCTTTTATAAACACAAACAGCAACAAAAAAGAAACCCAGAAAGTTGGACACAACTTGTCTTCTCCTTTTTAAGAAGGAGCTGGAAGCTCGGTGACACGTTACGGACGGCGTCAGGGCTCTGGGCTGGAGAACCGCGGAGTTTCTGGACGAGCCGTGGAGTTTTTTCCGTCTCCTCAGAGAATCTACAGAACGGGATGAAAGCTGGAAGCTGAAGTACACTGGAAACTGTGACAGTGTCACACAGGCTGAGCATCAACAGCCTGACGGACTTTACCTCTGGGTTCAGAGTGAGCCGCTATCAGACAACCAAACTACCGTTTGAAGGCATTCGTATTTATTTATTCTTTATTTATTTTTTTAAAAAGTGTTTACTGAACGTTTGCTGTGCAACCGATTGTTGAAAATGTGTTGTAATTTATATATTTCTGTTTTTATATGTGGACGTAATATGGAATAAAAAAAATACAGAAAAAGTGGCCGACTGCTTTGTTTTATTGTGAAACATACAGTGTTTGTAGAGTATTTTGACACTTTCATGTAAATATGGTGGGAAAGGACTTTTGCTTTGCACAGTTTTAGTAACTTACTAATCTGTGCCACAGGGCTGACACCTCACAAGTGGGTGACTCCTTTATTCTGAGGTTCCAGTCACTGGATCGAAAGATGATTCATGTCGTTTCATAACCATAAAAAGCTTGTTTTTGTAATTTAATGTGCTTAATTATACCTCCTCTGCAGTCTGCCCATTATGTACCTTGGCTTTCTTCCAGATTGTCTCCCAGTGAGTCAAGACATTATAAAGAGTGTATAAACATGAATTGATGATTGATGGGATTTGATTCCATCAACAAAAAAAACAAAAAAACTCTACAATGTTTCCCCAGACTTTTCTCCAAATCTGTTTCCAACATTAAGCAGATTAATTCAAGAGAATGAAACACATGATTTAAAAACAACATCAGCAACATAACTTAGAGTCATATTTGATTTAATGTTTAAACTTTTGCAACAATGAAGGAAGAAAAGTTCCAAAGCCAATTTACTGTTTTAAAAGAAACTGCATGTGTGTGGTGGATCATAATATTAAAAAAGAGGAAGTTTCGATACAAATGTTAATGCAGATTTTAATATAAATGTAGAAAAACTCCAAGAAAATCCACTTTCTTGTGTTGATAGGGTACTGTTGGGAAAACGAAGCGGGAGGCGACTTGTAGTGGAAAAAGGCTTGGCGACAGGGAGAGGTGGATGCAGCAACAGGAAGCTGCAACCAGAAATGGAAAAAGGTGGGCGGTACATGACTGAGACTGGAGCGGGAACAGGTGAGGCCATTTCACAGACGTGAAACAGCTGAGAATGAAGTGACCAAAACACAAAATTTAGATGGAATCCTTCGTTATTAACACTAAGAGAACATGCATTACTGTATAAATGTTTATAATGTGACGCGTTTGTTGGATTTAAAAATGACCACATCTGTTCAGCAAATGCAGCATGTTGTGGTTTTTAGTCTGCTCACATGTTCTAACACGCATTCATTAAATTCAAACCAAAGCAGCATGAACAGGTCAGCATGTTGGAACGATCCAGAAGTCAGGTCATGATTTTCAAGGAAAACCGGGTGGAAGTGTCGGCCTTTAAAAGCCTTCCCAGGGTTCAAAGTTCAAATTCAAAAATATTTTATTGATCCCAGAGGGAAATACATCAAATAAATGTTAGTATTTGTAATAAATGCTTTACGTATCTGGGGTTTTTAAATAGATCATGCTGGATTTTGGAAGTGGAGTTCTGTTAAGAGAATATCTTCCCTGCGAGTTTCTCTCGGCGGCACAGATGTGTTTTTGTGTTTTCTAGCTAACAGCTACACGGACGGCGACTGAGGCATCTTGGAAAAGATGACAGAAAAATAATATGTTGTAAATACCAAGCTGTAACGCAGTTTATGTAAATAAAGACAGGAAACAGGGAAATGTCTGCGTTTGACTTTAAACGATGCGTTTGTGTGTGTGGATATGAAAGTCAATGAGGCCACTTGTCACGATGACAAGTTTTTACTGGACGATAAATTGTCCCAGAAGTTATTGCTGTAAACTATAACATTGTTGTTTTTAGACCATTTTTAAGTAATGTAACGGTAATGACATAATAATGCAAGAGCACAATCACAATTATTAATAAACTTTCAAGTCTAGTCAACGTTTAAGGCTGGAGCTGGAAGACATTAAAATATCCTAAATGAATAAAACAACAGAAATAATAAATAAAATGAATCATGAAGTCTCTGTAAACAAATTTGTCCTTCCAAATAAAGGTCTAGTTGAGACCAAAGCACCAGACTGAAGATTTTTATCATCTAGTTTTTGGTAGAAAGAGGAAAATGATAACTTATGATGGAAATTATTGAGCTTGTTTCAATTTATTATGCAGTTCATTGATTTATTGCAACAGGCCTGATTTTAACTTCAGAAAAGTTTAGCTTTACTCCATTTATTTATTTATTTTTTAAACATACTTCCATTATTTTGAACACAGCTGTTAAAGTTGAAGAAGCTGCTGAGGTTTGGTAGAATTATCTCCTCCCTTTAGCTCATGCCTTCATTCAGCTCAGCATCAGGATGTGGGTCAAAGGTCAAGGCCGGCGCCTCGCCTCACTCCGCTGCGACGTGAAACGCAGAGCCCACGCGGCTGACGCGCCGAACTGAGAAATAATGTGTTTGAGTGGGCACAAGCGTTGCGCTGGAAAACAACCTCATTCTGCCGGGAGCCGTCTGATTGTCGCCATGGAGACAGCTACCACCTACCGGGGCACCTTCACAGGCAGGATTGTTTACTACCTTCGCAGCCAGCCAGTCTGTGATTCACACACTCATCCCATGCCTCTTGCCCACCAAAGCGTTCAAATCCATCCTCCCATCAACTCAGCCATCATCCCTGCACTCCTCAGTGTCCTACGCTTTACGGCTGAAACAAATGAGTCCTGTTCAAACACTGCACTGTCATTAACACCACTCTGAATCTCGTGGTCCGTCCCTCTTTATCTCTGTCGGTTGTGCAAAGTGAGGCGCAGCGAGGGCCCTTCTGACTCTGTGCTCCATCTCTTCTGAGATGGAGCGATTAAGCGTTGTTTTGATGTGGTGATGCCTTGAGTTGAGACGGGCTCCGAGACACGGGTCTTAAAGGATGATATGTCCTATGAAAGTTGCAGGAATGTTGAAATGAGCTAAATAAAAAAACAAACAAACACATCCTGATAGTTTGGATTCTTTTTTTTCCCCGAAGCTGGCATCTGATTTGATTGCCGAGCCTGTAAATTATGTTATTAATCTGAGGAAAGGTTTGATGGAAACATTTTTTCCTAACGGGGGTTGTCAGTTTCAAAGATACCCTTTTCCACTCAGGATTGTTTCTAAAAAAGCTTTGATTCACATAGAAACACAGAGAATGGCCTAGAACGCTATGTTTTACTCCCCCAGACCTGTAGGTGGTGCTAAACATGGAGTGTGTGACATGTGCATACAGCCTCCACCCAATCTTAGCCTGGTAAAAACAAGGCTCTAGTACTAACCTATGCTTTGCTTCATTCAGAGGGTCTGGAACCTCAGCTAGTGAGAAACGATTGCTTGCTTGGAGGCATGGACTTTGCTAAAATGTAAAATTTGACCCAATCACTAACATTTAGTGACGTCTGTAATGCGACTCTTCTCCACTATAAAGCTTACCACTATAAACAGCCATCCTCCACCGCAAAGAGAGACGTACCGAACCAAACGAGGCAGCTGTTAGACATTAATTCAGTATTTAGAAGTGCAGCCAACACGGCCTGAGCGGCTTCGTTCACTTCCTTCGCTGACGTTGCTAACACTACAGGCAGGCCACACTTCTTAAACGGTGTAGAAAAACCACGTCATCATTCACAACTTTTCCTTTTGTTTGCGGATTGGACCCAATTCTACAGAAGAAATCTACTTTAATTGGAGGAAGTCCAGATGGGAGAGGAGAATCAAGCTGAATAGCCAGGCTAGCTTAGCGGTAAACACAACAAGAAAACAAGAGTGGCGCACAACACAGTGCCAGTGGAGTCTTTTGCGTGTTGTGACAATGTCGTAGCGCTTCTGCTCCGTGTCACTTTGGATTATTAAACTAATAAAATACAAGAGAAACATGTAATCCGCTATTGTTGCTGTTATCCAGGACATATTTGGGGTCATAGGTCAGACTAGAAATTGTGCTAATAAGCTAGCATTTGAACAAAAATGTGTTTTAGCTTTCCACAAGGAAAACGTGAAACTTTCAATTCACTCTGGAACCTTGCCGGTCGGAGTAAGTTCCACATTTCTTGAGGTCTATAAAGGTGTGCCTCAAGGCCCAGTCTTAGGACCCTTCTTTTTTATTATTTTTTTTTTTTTACAATCTTTGTTAGTGATCTTTGTGCAAAACTTGTCAAATGCCTCCTAACATTTTTATGAAAATCCATCCATCCATTTTCTAACACCCTTGTCCCTAGTGGGGTCGGGAGGTGTTGACCCTGGACAGGTCAACAGTCTGTCGCAACACAGAGACAGACAGGACAAACAACCATGCACACAAGCCGGAGTACCAGGAGAGAACCCACCATGCACAGGGAGAACATGCAAACTCCGTGCAGGAAGACCTCGGGCCGGAAATCGAACCCAGAACCTTCTTGCTGCAAGGCAATAATACTACCAACTGGGCCACTGTGCAGCCCCATTTCTATGCAAATAATTCTGTAATTTACTTTTGTTCACAATCACCACCTCAGGCTCCACTGTGAACTGGATGCTAAAGCTAACATGACTGCCATGAATGTAAGGCAATATACACATTTTAAAGTTTTTACTTTAATATTAACTCCTGCACTTTATTAGTCATTGTCTTGCCCACTGTGACGCGTGTTGCTGCCTTTCTTGGATCGGTCTGAAAGAGGTCTTGATCTCAATTGATCTTTTATCTGGTTAAATAAAAGTTGATAATAATTAACCACCCAGTTCTCTGCAGAGGCTGATGATTCCTGTCTCATGTAGGACTCCACATGTCAGCTTCTGCGGTGGAAGAAGAAACCAGCGTGCAGAGACACGATCAGGTGCGGCTGCGTGTGGGCGGACAAAACACGTCCAGGCTTTGCAGGCGTGTTGACGGAAAATAGTGTTTTGAATTTGTTAACTGTGACAACAAGTTGGACGAACACAACAGCAATGTCACAGAAACACAGCAAGCTTTTTTTTTTTCCTTCTGGAGAAAATAGGTGGCTTTGAAGATTGCATCTTTTCCATGGAAACACATTCTTTTTAAAAAAAAGATGAAAGAAAAATGTTTAAAAAAAAAAAAAACTTGATTCAGCTGTTGTTCTCTGCGGCAAAATGTCCTTGGGCTAGAAACCTAACATAAAGGTATAAAAGATGAATCATCCCAGCTATTTTGGAAACTGTTGGCACGTCAAACAAGATTACATTTACAGTTGAACCAGGGATTATTCGTGACCTTGTCAGAGCTGGATTCACTCGTCAAAATAGTTTTTATTTTCATTGTGATGGGAAATGAACCAGTCACCCTTTAAGTGTCCCAATTTTCCCATAAAGAAAAGTTATCTTTATAAAGGGATTAAGTTTTGTTATAACTGTGTGCATTTGGAAAACTATGAATTCACATGTTTTGATTTCCATAAATAAAACACTTTTAAAATTACATTAAAGCTGTGCTTTAAAAATTGTGCAATCTTTGTTGAATAACTTAGCCAAAATTTAATCAATCAACCTTATTCTAAGGTGTTCCTTAGAATTGGATATTTAAAAAAAAAAAAAAAAAAAAAACACTGAAAATGTAGTTTGAGTTTTTCTTCAAGAATAAAACTTGTTCTTTGATACAGTTTTGTCGCTAGGATGAGGTTTTTTTTTTTTTGGGGGGGCCGAACAGAAATTGGATTATATTCCAAAACTGCAGTGGAAACACTTATCTCCCATCACACAAATCACATGATCAGCAACTAGACGTTGCTGCTGGCTCAAACCATGCAGAAGAAGACGACAGGAAGTCTTCTGAGTATGATGGCACTGCATTTTTAAATAACTTTTCACGTAAGGTTACTTTTCACATAACTTTATTTACGTGTGATTTTTAATTGTGTTTCTTATTAATAGAAACACCAATTGCAAATTGTATTTATTTATTTTTTTTACATTAGCAGAATGTCGATGTACATGTGCGATGTATATGATTTTCAAGGATTGTTGTACACACCAGATTCTGTTACATCACCTACTTTTCAAACTACAGCAGCAACGGACAGTGAGCCTAGGACTAACACTTTAATTTCAGTTAATTAACTACACAGCTTTAAAAGCTTTAAAAAATGTTCTTGCCGTAATTAATCACGTTCTTTTGGCATACAATGGTTCCGGGCGGAACCTTTGTCGTCACACGTTTATAGTACACATGTAAATCTGATGCACAGGAGACATCCACAAACAGTGATGGATGATGAGGACGCTCCTGTACGGCCACTAGGGGTTAAATAATTTGATTTGACACTGGAAAAAACTGTTGGTGTGTTCAAAAGGAGTTAGCCTGTCGGCTAAGCTATTCAAGCCTAAAGTAACATCTCCAGGCTAAATATGTAGCTTTAGCACAGACGTCCCCAACGCTAATGTTAGCTTCCACAGTCCACATTTCTAAAGATGGATTTTTCTCAAAGAAGTTCCACGAAGGATCACTTTGCACCGATCTGATGGTTAAATAGCAAATTAAAAACAATAAATATCTTTGTTGTTGAGCTCACATGCTTATTTATTTAATAATTTAGCAACAAAATGTTGCTTATTTTGTCTGTACTTATCAGTTAAAAAGTGATTACTGCATTTAATCAATTGCAGACCCCGCCAATAACTAAATTAAAAATTTTAATCAACTTCCACCACTCACAGAAAGCTAACTTATCTTTATGAAATAGTCATAATATGAGGTAGAGATGATTTCACATGGTCAGTGTTCAACTAAAAGGCTTCTCTGTATGTTTTATGATTGATACACTCCAAATAAATCCCATTTTAATCGTGATAGCTCCAGGGCCAGTAGTTTTAGTTGAACCGCTGGAGTTTCCTCTGTGGAAAAAAAGAAGTTGGTTCCAGTAAGGCTTCCATCCCACACGCCAGAAGACAAACGGAAAGCTTGAGCAAGGAGTTATTTAAAGTCTCGATCCTGGAGGCTTCTTCCACTCTGCAACTGTAATGGGTGGCAGATAAACCCGAAGATGGTAAGATGTAGATTAGCATATGAGGAAATTAGCTTTAAGGTAGTTGAAGAACGAGAAGGCCAGGAAGGAATGCGCAGAACTGGGGGTGTTGGTTTCTCTGGTGGATGCATGTTTAGCCTGAGGAAACGGCAGCAGGGCCAACTGGTTGGTTCGATGGTGTTACGGTAAAGAGACGAGCAGGAGACAAGATTAGCTTAACAGCTAAATTCATGAGAACAACTGCGAAAGGAACGTTGGGCAGGAGGTACTGGAATAGATTAGCCGTCAGCCGTGGAGGACCCATCAGCCGGGTCGTCTCGCCCGGCAGCTCATGGGTATAATGAGCGGCACGTGAACACGGGAACACTTTGTTCAGCCCACCTTCCAGGGAAAGACCTGCAGCTCCGGCACAGAGGAAAAACACGACACAAAAACGTCAAACTCGTCACACGGTCAAATTAAACTGGACAGCTGGAAAACCACTAAGAGTTTATATTAGTGGTACTAATAAAACAACAACAAAAATAAACCCATTCAAATCAGCAAAGAGGGAAAAAGTGGCAGGATTTTATTGAAGGAGATTTTTTCCATTCCAGTTGGAAAGGTTGAGTTTGCAAAGCTCTTGTTTTTCTCCTTGACAGTCCTTTCTCTGAGCATTCACAGATTCAAGCTGTGAAATATGCCACTTTTTTTGTATCAATTTATACAAAAATGTATAAAAATGTTTGTACAAATTTTGTAACTTAATATGCATTAATACGGACAGTGGAAAAGTTTTTTTTTTGTAACAGTTCTTCAAAACTGAACATCGCCTTACTCTTCTTTTCTTTGAGTATTATAAATTTTCAAGCTAACATTGCTAATAATCCTTCAAAAATTAATTTCTGGTTGACATCATACCTGCAACCTTTTAGTCATTTTTATGAGGTTTTTATGGTTTTTCTTCGTTTAGCTTTGTGGGACCAGCAGATCCTCACTCAGTCCACATTTAACTCCTCCTAAAAGTTGCTTGGTCAAATGTAACGGACTGATATGCAGAAGTCGAAAATGAAACGTACGTCATTTACGCAAACAGAAACACATCACCACAGCAGTCGTCAAGGGCATTTTGGATGAGTCCGTTTAGCCTCACAACACAATCACAAGTTCCCCATTTGTATTTTTAGAGGGAATATTCCATCCTGCTGGTGCATAAATAACTGTGATGTGTTAACGCGACGCACAGAACAAACTCGACGGTCGAGTTTTATTTTCGGACTGCTGTTGTCTAAACAAAGTTTTCGTCTGCATACAGTAAACACAGGTGGACCTGGGTGAGCTGGCATGGGAGCGGCTCGGTCGGCTCGTTTTCACACAAACTATTTCCAAAGCGGGGATCAGAGGAGAGCTCTTTTTAATTTTATTTTTTCTGCCAGGGAGGTGGAATCCGTCCTGGGCAGGAGAGGCGCGGTTCCGACTCACCAGGCCTCGCTCGGTGGAAATGAGTCAGTGGCCCCGCGTCTGAGAGCACATTTTCTCTGCGAGCGCTGAGTAATGACTCCGCAGACGGAGGGAACCAACTCGGTGGAGGGCGAGTGAAAAAAAAAAACATATGTATGAAAAGAAAAAACCAAAACGCTGCAGTCATAGTGACCAGGTTGCCACGGCAACAAAAGCGCAGCAGGTTTTTCGAGTGGTCCCTTCCCGGCGCTCGATCTGAAATAATTACACCGTGAAGGAGCTTAAAGCCATTTTCATTTCATTTGGATTGCAAAGCAGCAGAAAACAGGCCGCTGTGGACAGACTCCCCTCGGTGTGTCTGCTCTCCTCCATCATCGGCGCACTCCTGGATCGGTTTGTACCACCAGCAGGAGATATTAGACTCTGACTCATGTTTCATTACTTTTATTGAAAGATGAACAATGCACACAATACACCCGGTCAGCAGGGGCCCTGGGGTCCAGAGACAATGCTGACTCAATGCGGTGAAGTGAAAAGCACATATTTAACGTCTGTTTTAACTTCCAGGGTAACGCTGGACGCAGCCTGATGCAAGAGGCTTCTTAGTGGATAATTTACTGTCTTCTTGATTCAACTTTACTTGTTGGTTCCCCACGAACAGAGACGTTTTCATTAGCTGCTCATTAATTAAAGGGGCAGTGTTTATGTAAAATGGACTTTTTGAGCTTTACGTCATGTTTATATGGTCATTCCCTCGTCAAAAACAGACACGGGGATTTACCTTGACTCTTTCGTGCATGTTTGAGGAATCCTTTATTCTCCCATGGCAACCATTTTGCTGTGAAAAACATCTGGGGGGACCTAGCTCCACCTTTGAGGCGGAGCTAGGTCCCTCCTCAGAGATGAAGCTTCCGAGATTCCACCGCACAGAGCAGCCCCCGCTCAGCTCCTTCAGACTAGCCAGAAGCAATTAGCAACACCTGATGAAACTGTGCATCTGATGAGCTCATTATAATAGCTATTCTTCAGTGAAACATTAGTACAAACGTTGTTAAAGGGTTAACAGAGGAGAGATGTGATGGTTTTCAGAAACTTTCTTTTAAGTCATATTTGATAGAAATAACTTAAGGTAGCATAGTTACTTGATTGTGATTACAATATGGCACTACGTGCCTGGAAAACACATAATACTGCTTCCTTAAAGGCATTATCTTTAAGGTGGACATATCATCCTTCTTTTTCACATTTAAATAATTCAGTTGTCATCCACATAAAGTGAAACTGCAGTGATTTGGTCTGTGTTATTGTTGGTCTCCTCTATTACATCTGTTCTCAGGTGCACCTAAAACCAACTCCTTTTGTTGCTGTCTGTTTGAATGCGCCTGATTGGTTGGTTGCAGATCGTTCCTCTCTACCCCATTTGGCCATTGTTGTAGTTTGATAGTAGAGATGCGTTTATCTAGGGGAGTAGAAACCTTTTGTTCGGAAATTGATTTAAAAAAATGTCTACAAAGGAAGACCTGTCCATCCTACCTTACATGCTTGAGCCTGAAAATGTTTCCACAATATGAATGTAAACATAGTTAACGAGTTAGCTACTGCTAACGCTAGGAATGCTTTTCCTGCTTTTGGATCATGTGTTCCCTAAGACAAAAATGACAAAAACAATGCCATATTGATTATGTAATGATATTATTCAAAACAGTATGATTCTGTCCTCAAGGAGATGAAAACTAGAACACAGCGCTAACATAAACAGAAGGCATGATACTTTGGCTATCAAAACAATGGATGAGGACATATCAACACATAATAAAGCCTCGTCTAAAGTTTGTTGTCGTTTTACTGCTGTTTGACGCTCACCACTTTGTTGTTTCCATAGACAGAAGGAAATTTCGGCAAACAGAATTAGGCCTGTACTTTGACTGGGCCATTCTAACACACAAATGTGCTTTGATCCGAGCTGTTAGTCCCAGCCTCCACTCAAATCTAGACTTTAGTATCTTTTATCAGGTTTTCTCTCAAGATTCCTCTGCATGCTACTTCGTATCAACTCTAACCAATTTCCCCCATGCAGACTTTGAAGTGTTCTCATAAAATTGTGTAGGGTTGCATTAATATTCATGTGGGAAATGTGAACAAGTACTGTAAATGCATTCAGGCCTCTTAAGGGTTGTTTATTTCAGGGACAAAGTGGCTCCATTAGTATTGGAAGCTAAAAGGGTTTTCTACAAGAAAGTATTTTTATTAGACCCCTTCGCTCTGTTGTTTACCATGACCTGACCAAACGTTCAGCCTTTATCATTTAACTGTGATTTTCTTTGCACAACCTCTGAGTCTTTCCCACAACTCTACAGACGGGCAGAAATGTTCCTGGAATTAACAGCTGATTATAAATCTCACAAGCAGCTCAGCAGTTTCCTTCTAAACATCAACAAGCATTTCCCACTATTTGTTTGTCTTGTAAATCACATTAATGCGTTACAGGAATGTGAAATGCGCAGAGACACTGCGATGCATCTTAATGCTGATCGAATCTTGACTGGGCAGAAAGTGAGGATGTGACAGTTTAGGGGTTGGCCTTTGTCATGTTTCCAGTTAGTTATGATGTTTACGACTTTTCCAGGAAGTTGTGGGGGATCTGAAAACCTGGAGGGAATAAATTACATCCAAACAAATTTTTTTTCTCTCTCTCTCTCTCTCTCTCTACCCTCCCTATCTAGTAGATATTGCATCGGAATTCAGTTTGTCCCACGTAAATGGCAAAACAAACCTAATCTGTTTTATAGAATAAAGTCAAATATTATAATTTTGTTGACATCCATACATGTGCTAAAACATTATTTGACAAGACGCAGAGCATTGAGTCAAGTTCCCATTAATAAGTGTGCAAAAAAAAAAACAAGGGTCCTTTATCACGAAAAGAATAATACAGTATACAAACGTTACATTTTTAGTAATAAAAATTTATGCTATCCTGAAAATGTACCCTACAATGAAACATTGAGATTTTCAAACAGATTCAGTGAGCCTATATGACTTTTTGTCTCCACCTCAACAGCGATCTTTTGGCGAAAAATGTCACAGTATCAAAATGCCAAAAGCGTTATCTAATTGCTGTACGAGTCCGAAATATTAATCAGAGACAGGTCAACAGAACTGATGTTTGTGGCTCTAATGTTGAAGCAAGACAGGAAGAATTTCTTGAGGTGTCTGCTGTGTTGACAGTTCTGACTCATCTGCTAACTTAGCCTGCAGACAACGCTCGGTGACATAAACACCGAATTAACCTCCACCCTCGATTAATTGTGTTAGTGGCACATTTTGAGTTCGTGGTAGAAAGCTGAGACAGTGGAAAAGCGACAAACTAGACACAAACAGTTTAAAGAGTGGAAGGATTTTAGGACTAGCTAACAATGCTAAAGTTAGCATCTGTTTTGCAGCTTCCTATTAGGACATTTCATTTTAATGAAATAAGTTCTGGACACTTACGGACCGCATTTGATCATCTCTAGTTCAAAATACCTGTAGAGCAGCTGGATGGAGGAAGTTCAAACCGTTTCTTCCATCAGTCATAAAGGTCGAGGGTCATATCCCCGACTCTAACGTCTCTCTGCCCCGACTTTCTGTCCATATGGCCAGACAGAGATTTAACAAGGAGCGACAAAAGCAAATGATGTGGATTAGCAGTTCTTGCCAACATCTGATGATGTCATCCAGAACATGTTACTGTACAATGTTGTTTCTGCAGCCTGGAAACTGTTAGCATGTCATAACAGTCATGAAAGTAGATTCGTGACTGTAGTTTCATAAAGCTACAGACATGACTCTTACTTGCTTTTTTATGTAGTTCAAATTATAGATGTTATGGCTGCTCTCACAGACCTAATATAGTGTATTGTTTAAAGTTATGAGCTCTAAGAGAGTTTTGAATGCCACTGGTCAGGCAGAAAATCTCTTCTTCCAGTCAGTTTCATGTTTATTCTCTGGATGTTCTCATGGTTGTGTGTTCATTTGAGCTTGAGGTTTTGGTTTCTCTGATTCTCGTGTCCTCTATCACCCTTGTTTCCCGTATTGCATTTCAACACCTGCCCCGTATTCCCCATCAGCTGCCCCCGCGTCCATGTGTCAGTCCCCTTTCCCAGAATCTGAGCCCACTGGTTTTCACGGCGGTTTGTCGGATCCGCAGTTTACTGCTCATCCCATGGTTTTGGGTTACCTTTGGGCTTCTCGAGCTTTTTGTTCTGTTGTTCAAGGCGATTGAATATCGGATGTAAACTGCTTACCGCAACTCATGACATTGATTCTACCGCCTCCACTTAGTTTTACAGTATTACAACAAATGTTGTTATCATTTAGGACTTTTGTTATTTTTAGGGGTGAACGTTTTAGTGTGGACCTCTTAAAAACAAACAAACAAAAAAGAAAAAAATCCATTATATTGTTGAAATATTTTCAGTCATAGCTGTATTCATTGCCATATTTTTGTCACTTGGTCCTCATTAAGTAGATTTTTAGACCAAAAAAAAAAACTATACCCAAAGATAATAACATTCACCTTTGGGGATTTTTTAACAAACTTGATGTTATAAACATCAGGGCCGAGTCCCTCCTGCCTATTTTCTAAGAAGCCACAGGAAACGGTGACATACTGTCACACTGTTGTCATCCACAGCAACAATGACAAATGTGTGTTTGGCAACAACGTGCAGACTTCCTCGTTCACAGAGCGCCGGGGATTGTTAGGTCAGCTCTGGTCTTATAGCTGCTCCGGAAAACCTGACAGTGTCACTGACTACTGACCCGCGAAGAGCAACGATTGTCTCTTGTCAGTCAGCAAACGGTCGCCTTGCCAGGATAGAGATAGTAACAGAACACGTGAGAGCGGCTCGTTTGAGGTTTAGGAAGCTGAATGGTCAGACATGCATTTAAGAACGTGACACCAGGTTATTTTCGGCATGACTTGGTTTTAAAAATTCTCATACATAAGAAACCTTAAGCACATTTTTTAAAATTATTATTTCAGTCATTCACTGAGATCATTGAAACTTGGCTTCCAAAGAGCCTAGTGCGGTGTCCAACATTGGGCGCCCCATCACACTGGACTGGAAATACTCTAGTAATACTTGTTTTTAATAGAAAACGCAGTTTGGGAAGCTGACATTCCCAGGCCCAATGCTACTTACAACAGTACTGGCGTGTGTTTGCAAAGCAGCCAATCCAGTGGCACCGTTTCATTTCCTGGTTGCTGGTTGGCTCTATCCCCAAGACCATGGATGTTAGCTTCTGTGCTAATGTCAAGACGGTTTCAATCTTTATTTATTTATTTTGGTGTTTATTCGACAGGCACAAACACAAAAACATAGATAAATACAACGCGATGGCTGCATCACGCGTATACAGCCATAGCTAATTCTCAACACTCGTCCCTAGAAAGACGTTTAACAGTTGGTTAAAATGAAAAGTCAAGATGAACAGTAAATACAACAAAATGATGAAAAAAGATATGAAAACCAATGTGCTTAAAACTACTGAATCACAAACGATTACAATATTTAACAACAAGTACAGTTCTGGTTCATCTTTAGCCAATTCTTAAGGCTTGAGATGGATGTTTTAATGTCAGTTGGTCTTAAAGTGAAGCGGTAAGGAGATCCAGAGCTTAATAGTCTGTCTAAAGGCTGTGCTGGTATTTTACAGTCATGACTGGCGACTCTGTTGCTGTTCTGTCTCTCATGTATGTAATGGCTCGGCTGATACGTGATTGATGCTTTTATGAAACAGAGTAAGAAAGCAAGAACTGATAAAGCTGTCAAAACTCATTAGATTATATTTCTGAATAACGGTGCAGTGATGATAGCGGCTTGACTTTTTTTATTCCACAGCCAGATTGGATAAAGAACTAATCCGTTTGGTTACGTTCAGAGAGCACTGTGCTAGAAAAGAAAAGTTGTATTGTTTTTGAGATTGTCTATTTATGTTTATCAAATTTAGGTTGAGGATTGAGCTCCAAACCAGGGTATTTAAATTCCGTAACAGTGATTTTGAATTAGTTTTATTTTGTAAATTAATATTACATTTTTATTTTAAATCACGTTTTCTTATTGAAAAATACACGTTTTTGAAAGATTCGCATCGAGTTCATTTCGGATGAGCCACTGTTGGATGTCAAACATATATCGGATGTCTGCTGTACGTATTAATGCATATAAAGGCATTTTTGGTGTGTGAATGATTAAAATAGGCCGTTTTCAGAGCTTTAGCTATGGTTTTTAGTACTCACAGTTTTCAACATCAATACCTGACAACCACATCATCAGCTGTCGCTATGAAGAATGATGGAAGAGCTTAAAAGTGATTAGTAAAGCTGCAGGAACTGGACGAACCATGCAGGTCGTATAGTTCATGAAACGAACATGTTCTAAAGGACACCATGAAGTATTCCTGTTTCCTTTAAGATGGACCTCAGGGTACAGTTTGTGCCTGAAAAACAGAGGCTATAAGAATGGAAGTGTTTGTGTGTTTTTCAGAGGGCTGGATGAAAAATGGCGTGTGGGGGATTGGGCGGGGGCGCTCCGGTGTTTCTGATGCAGCCAGAATTCACTCAGTAGCATGACCCTAATTATGTTCTCAGTGAAAAAAGAAGAAGAAGAAGAAGAAAAAGATGAAGTGTGTGGAAAATACAATGACGCTTCTACAGCTGATGCGGAAGAGCACTGGCGCCATCTGCTGGAGAAATGTCTCTACATGAAATAAATTTTGTTCAAACTCAAACTGTATTGATCAACTCATATTTATCAGTTTCTCTCACCACTATGGAGCACTTTAATGCATCTTTTAACCAATATATATATATGTATATATATATATAATGCTGAGACAATTATTTTTCTTGACTCATTTTTCAAAGGCGATATCAAGCAAACTGTTTGCTGCTGCAAAGCTTTGGAAAACTATTGAGCTGTAAATACAGAGAACAGCTCTGTAACTTTCCAACTTTGAACTCATCAATACAGTCCGCTGCTTTGAAAATACTCATTTTAGTGGCTTTGAAAGAAAAAAAAAATCAGTCATCATTTGTTTTACACTTCAAACAAAGAATGTGACTCAAACAGTGTGCAAATGCAACAACATTGGGACACAATAAACAGCAGAAATATGTTCCAGGCGATTTATAATGCAGCCTCCTCCTTCCAGAAGGAAAGTGTTGCTAAGGAAAAGGATTCCTGGGCTTCACTGCAGGGCGTTTGATCCCTGCGACCTGACATTGGAGAAAAACAAAGTGACATCCAGAAGGACGGACCAGAATAAAGTTTTCATAATGTCTTTTTTAAAACTGACACATCAATAGCAATGATGCTATTTTATATAAAACGTTAGTATGGTAAACTTAAATATTTCGTCTCTATGCCTTAAGCTATTCCACAAGCAGCTGCTGTGTTTGACTGTATTTTATGATACATTGATGTTTGGACTCTTACTTTCATCTATGTCTGTGTTTTCATCATTTCTCAATCATTTATTTCCTTATGTTTGCCTTCCTAATTTATCCCTCACTGAAAAAATTGAACAGGTGATTCAACTTCTTTTTTAAAAATCGTCAATTTGTTACAAGTGACCACAGTAAGTTTATCCAACTTAATTTGGATAAAATTAAGAAACGTAATTCTTTAAGTTGCCGTGTTAAACAAATGTAAATAAATTACGTTGACAAGCTTAATTCGATTACATGTAGCAAATTAACGCATTTATTTCAAGTTGGAGCTCCATTCTCTTTACTCAATGCTTGTGTCGCTTCACTTAGTCTTGTTATTTATGTTATACTTTTGTTTCTTTAGATTAGTGTTTCTTTCTGTTTAAGGTTTTATGAGGTTCAGTTTCCTTTTTCCGTTTTCGTTCTCGTTACTTTGATTGTTTTTAACGTCATCTTTCCATTCTGCGTCCCTACCCAGCTGTTAATCATTACTTCATCTCCCTATATCTGCTCCCTTCCCCCACCTGTATCCACTTACCTGTCATTAGTTCTTCCGGTTCTTTTATCATTTTCTCTCCCTCCTCAGCATATTGAAGCTCCCATTACGTTGTTCTCCACCGGTTCCTTCTGTTGAACCTCCGGTTGCATTTTTCCATCCTGTTTCTCCACCATTTTGTATGTTTTTTTTTTTTTTTTCGTTTTAAGTAAAACTATAGAGCTCCCGACCGTGACGTCACTGCTCTAGGCGAAGGGGTCTGAGCGCCATGTTGTTTGGCCACAAACATAACGGAGAAACGAACATAACCGACTGTCTCACAGATATTTTGAATTTTTGAGTATTTTAAGTAACTTAAAATAATTTAGCGATGGTACAAACTTGCTGCGTTATTGGATGTAATGTCCGATCACACAACCGAAACGGTAAAAAGATGGAAAACGGACTTTTGTTTCACTTTTATCCTGCCTTTAAACAACGCGAAGGGGCATAGCGTTTGGTTCGGAAATTGACGGTCCCTCTGAACCTCCGAGCGCTTGAGGAGGGAGCGGTAGCGAACAGCTGGCCGGAATTAGCGTTCATAAATCGGATCAACCTTGAACTAAACGCCCCTTACTCCGCGGAGCGCAGATATCCAATATCCAACTTGAAAACAACTTCACTGCGGTCGGTAACACAATGAAAACACCGGAAAAAGTTTGTTCTGGTCTGTGGCCAAACAACATGGCGCCGAGCGACGTAAACGTCACAGGAAGTGACGTCTGCTCCAAAGCTCTATTCGTCGTCGACTGCCTACCTGTCGCTCTGATTGCTGGCTTTATGCCAGCCATTCTGGTCAGCGTAAAGCTGACTCCTGCCCCTCGTCCAGTGCGGCTGACTCGGACTGGTTTGTGACCAGCTAGGACTATTT
>CAEGAG010145259.1:0-12719 GCA_903067065.1 Brachyrhaphis terrabensis
GCCAGCTTG
This sequence comes from Brachyrhaphis terrabensis, assembly GCA_903067065.1. Taxonomy (NCBI): domain Eukaryota; kingdom Metazoa; phylum Chordata; class Actinopteri; order Cyprinodontiformes; family Poeciliidae; genus Brachyrhaphis; species Brachyrhaphis terrabensis. Next base: position 10 of record CAEGAG010145259.1, read on the forward strand.
TGGTGTTGGTGGTGGACTTTCCGGGTGGTGGTACTCTTCTGGTTTGGTGCATGCTTTTCTTTCAGTTTTGCTGTTTTGTTTGCTGTGTTTCTTCTTTAGGTCACTGCCCTGATTTGCACTGCCATATCCAAGTTGAGCATAACTGTTATTTTAATATGTGAGTGGTTTTAAAGTAGTATATTTTCTTGATTCGAATGAAAACAAATGTGTAATAAAATTATTGAATTGTGTGAGATTGTCTCAAGCCTCATCTGTAGCGGGCCTGTGTGCCTTTAGGGTAACATTTTAAGTAGAATTATTTAAATCTTCTCCTTATTAAATTAGTCATCTTAAATTCAAGTTTTCCATTTTAAATCACACGGGTACCGCCACAATCACATTTTTTTTTTTTTTTTCCACAATTTAAACTATCAAACTAAATGTAAAGCATTACATTGGCATAAGAAGAAAACAACTTCTTTTAAATTTCAGCTGGTGCAGTCCACTTTCACACCTGTTCCCCTCCCTGCCTGTGGTGGCGCTGGACCAAGAACCACTGAAGGAAACTACATGAAAACCTCTAAAAAAAGACATCAGTGCAACTTCCTTTCTCACAAAATGCAAACAAATGGATTTAAAATAGACTTAACAGCTGTATGCTTTCTCTTTTTTTCTTTGGTAAAAGACGACAAGCCATTTCTCCCGCCAGTACTAGACTTGATTTACTTTATCTCAGCTCTTATTCTGGTTGTATTTACCCAGAATGCCCTGTGTTGTCCGCTTCATGCTTTAGGTGCGGTCTCTGTTCTGCTTGGCATTCACACATGCATTCAAACCACTTTAGAGTTCACTTCAACCAAGCAGAAATCTTAGTTTGTAGGTGGACCAGAGTTTACTTTTTTGGTCCACATCAGACTTTGATCACACATTCACACCTCCATAAATGAGCTGGACTTTCTAGGTAAACTAGAGTTCCATGAAAGTGAACCAAACAGGGCTGGTGTAAATGCACCCTAAGTATAACTTAGAGTGCAGTTAACTTGAGCTGCAATGGAAACGGTTACAAAATGAATTATCAACAAGCCATATCAAAGCAGAGAGCAAAATAGCTAATGTTAGCACTTCAAAAAAGGGCTCAACATGAAAAGATCTTCAGCATGACGTCAGTTTATTGAAGACTGCAGTTGTGTGTTCAGCCAGACCTCTTATTAGAAACATATGGTAAAGCTAGGAGTGTGTGAGGCGACGTGGTGAAAAGACATTACAGTTTCCTGCAAAGAGTCAACCAAGGTGGAGGAGCACACTGAGGCAGAAACTGCAGTGTTGACAGAATATATTAAAATCGGCAGCGCTTTGTCCAAAATGGAATTGGTGAGTTATGTGTTATACAACCACAATACTAGGGTCAGAAACTGCTGTAAGCAGCTTTGATATGCATCAGATACCATAAAATCCTCGGGGGAACATCCCTAGTTGTATTTCTCTAAAAACAACAAAACTGTTCTTGTACCATCTTAGCTGTAACTGAATGTTTGCACAGCTGAAAGAATTAAATTAAAATTCGAATGAGGCCACTAAAGCTGAATGATCAAAATGGACTCTGGTCTCTGGGCAGTTGACCTGGAATGTTCTCTTATTGAATGAATCATATTTAGTATGCATATTTACCATCTCAACAGGCTCTGGAGACTGTCATAGATTCACAGAGGACTGCGGTTTGTGCTAAAGGAATAGTTCAGATGTTGTTGACTTCATGTTTTGTGAAGCAGCTATGAACTGTCTTCTAGCATATCTGTTGTTCAGACATACAAAAGCTAAGGCTAATGGCTGGCTAGCCACAAAAAAAAAAAAAAAATTCTACTAGACCAGAACCCTTAAATCCCAACTTGGCCAACAGGGACAATATGCTTTGGATAAAGAACCTAATAATGGCAATTCCAGAGTACTAGATGAAAAATGTTAAACGTGTGTGAAAGGCCGCATTTAAACTTGATTTACTTTATCTCAGCTCTTATTCTACATCTTCAGTGACTACAGAAATGCTACAGAATCATCTTGTTAGCCAATGCAGATTCAAATCTCCTTTGTACATGTTCCAAGTTTTGGACTCGATATCACGGTATTAGGTCAAAGATTAAGATTAAGCCAGTGTTGTCTACGTGCTTGTCACAAAAATATCGATGGCTCCGATACAGAGTCGGTCAGTATCAGTATTGGATCGACAACGCCACGGTAAGATCAATACTTTAGTTTCAAACTCCCTGTTGAAATGTTAGTTTATCTTAATATTGTAGTTCCTCAACGGTACCTCAGAAAGGTTTTGCTTTGATTTACTTTCAAAAATTTTTTGCACTTTAACTAGGACTTTAACATACACTCAAACTTGTTTTGTTTTTCTATTGTTACAGTTTGTCGTGCCAATATGTGTTGCATGTGTATTGCACACCTCTAAGAAGCAAACTACTCATTACGTTAGCATTGGAGAGGTTAATGACTAGCACATACAAAATATTATGGTTGCAACTAGCCTATCCATGCTAGCCTGTGCAGGTTAGTCGTTAGCCTCTCCAACGCTAACGCCGATGAATAATCTCCTTCTGCTTTGCCAGTCAGTTGCTGGTTTCTCAGTTGCTGGTGTCAGCCCATCATCAATCACATCATTAGCTGGCTTCAAAATGGATGTCATCTTATGTTAAGGACATTGCTACAGCTGGGTGCACAATAGTCTTAATTTTGGCCCTAATACTGCACCATACATCATTGCCATCATACATACACCAGCTTGTAAAAGGCACTAGTTGCTCATGCTCAACTTTTTGTCACAGAACCTCTTGACAAGAACAAATATCTAAGATTTCCTTGGATTTAAGTGAACAGAATATATAATTTGGGTGGACTGAGAGCTCAATAGGATGCAGATGGGACACAGAAAAGAAATTCAGTGAGACACTTTGGGCACGAATACAGGCAAGTTCTTCACACTCCCACACACAAGCATCCAGACTTGCATACGCTCACACTTACACAGTTAACATAGAATCAAGGAAACAACATGGGTAGCACATGGGAAGAACATGAAATGCAGAAATAATGCCCTGTAAAAGAAAGTAAGCAGTAATCTTCATCTGTTTGCATCTATATTCTGCTGACTGTCCAATTTACATTCATGATGTTCTATTGGAATAACTTTATAATAGTTCTAGTCAGAAGCTTGTGTCCACTCAACTTCAAGATTTAGATGGATGAGCTTAGAAAAAACTACAGATTCCAAGATTATTCATCCATGCTAGTGATACCAGTGGATTGCATTTAGGGTATTCCATTGAGTTTGCATATGATATTTATGATGTCTTGCAGTACACAGGACTCTGTACTTATACTATATGGAATAACAGAAAGTACTCCAGGTATATTTTCTGCCCTTCTGTTGCCCCCTGAGCTAGGTATTGATCTAATATGATAAAATACCAATTAGACACTATAGTGTACATCATGCAGACAGTGCAGGCAGTGGAACAAAGGTTTTCCTTCACAAAATTTCTGAGGAGAACATGGGAATTTGATTGTCAGGTCTTCATGTTTTCGGTGGACCTGAAGAAGATTCATGATTGTAATCCTTGAGGTGTCTTGTGAGGGTTGCTGCGGAGCCTGCTTCCTGGCTGGTGTTCAAAGGGCTTCCCTATCCTTTTATGCTTCAGTAAAAGCTGTGTCCACATCCTCAGCAAAAAGTTGAATTTGTTCCCACCACAGGATGGACTCACTCTGCCAGGGTTGCCTCTTTATCACTGACCCTTTTTTGTGGTATTCATAGACTGGCCTCAAAGCGTAGCTATGGGAATTTTAGGGTCTCGTTTTTGCCTTTTGAAGATCTTATGATCCTGTTGGCCTTACAAGCCATGATCCTCAGAGCATACTGGAGGGTTCACACACAAATGTAAAATGGCCGGACGGGAGTTTGAAGGTTCATAACTGGAAGGCAGTTTAGAACAAAACCCTTTGAGGTCAGTTTCTGCCTCAGGATTTGGAGTGTTGTTCAACAAGACAAGTGAGTAGAGGATGGACTGTGAGACAGATGGACAGAAGTGAGAATACTTCCCGGGTCTGTTTTTGTAAAAATAAAAGCTCAGACAAAAAGTGAAGCTCCTGATGTACTGCTCCGCCCGCACTGCCTATTGTCCTGATAAATGGATCATAATCGAAAGGTACAATCTTGGAAACAAGCCACTGAAATGAGCTTCTTCTGTAGGGTGGCAATGATTCAGTCTTAGTGATGGAATGAGACGCTCCTGCTCTTCTGTATTGAGAGGAGTCAGTTAGTGTCTGATGCCGTTGGGGCGCCTTCCTTTGGAGGTATTCTAGGTAGGTGCATCCCATTGGGGGGAGACACTGGGGCAAATCTAGAACTTTATATTGTCATGACCCTGCTGACTGACTATACAGTCTTGAACTTGCAAGACTTTAAATTCTTGCGAGTTCAACTTCTAGTAATTTATGTAGACCTAAATCACTCAAATTGATGTAGGTCTACCTCCTGAAGGGCTACAGTCAGATCATATTCCATATTACATGTAAAGGGTGTTCCTTCTGATTAAGGAACACCCCAGAATAAAGTGAGGCTGAGGAGGGGGAGGTCAGTGTTTCCTTATCCTTGTGACCTGAAGGCAACTAATAGATGACTGAAGGGAACATTTTGTGTCGCTGCTGTAACTCTGGATCCTGTCTGTACACGGAGGCTCCTGCTGTTAGGATATTTGATTCAAGGTAAAGAATGATCTGAAAATTTTAAACCAGCAAATCCACTCTAAAAATTACATTATCTTTCAATAAATGTGCTTTTCCATTAGAATGAACAAAAAAGAGCCAGAAAATTTGGCAACAGGTGGAAGGAGTGACAAGAAGGCGAACGATTACATATTTATGGAGTTTTGAGAATAAAGCCGCTAAAATCTCTCATTGTCCCTGCTTCTCTCTTCTTTTCAACGCTACTGTCCCCTTCTATTCTTCTTTCTCGCCTCCACAAACCGCCTCCTCGCTCAAATTGATTTAGGTCTACCTCCTGAGGGGCTACAGCGTGGGCGAGTGTGCACTTTTTTGGTGGGGGGGTTTTATGTATATGTGTGTGTTGTTCTCTCTGTAAATAATTCTGACTCCGCGGGGGGGGAGAAGCTCCCTTCGACCTCCATTTGGCTCACAGAAAAAAAAAAAAAAAAACATTGCAGAGGTGGGATTCATCAGAGATCACAATGCGCAATGCCCAAAAACAAGAGAGGCAGACGTCTACGCGCCGTGTGTCAAACATTTTCTGCCTAAATGAGAGGAGAGCAGACTCTCCGGGCTGCTGGAGGACTGCAGAGGCTGGAGGAGCGACACATGGAGGGGAAGGATGCAAAGGAGAGGAAGCGGGGGTGTGTGTGTGGGGGGAGTTACCTGGCGTCTGCTTCGCTATAGTACTCCCTAGCCACGATGTCCTCGAACAGCTCCCCTCCTGTCACCCTGAGAGACGGAAGGGATGGAGTTTGAAATTATACACTTCTGTTTCATTCACACACACATACACACCCCTACACGTACATACACAGGAATAGGAGGGGGATGTCCTCATTAAGGGGAAACCCCGGCTGCAGGATTCTCTCTGACAGTGTTGCCATGGAGACTAGCTCCAGTGCGGGGGAGTTCTGGCTGCATATGTGTGTGTGTGTGTTAGTGTGCACAGTGCTAAGCGGGAGCCGCAAGCAGTGAGGGGAGGGTGGGTGTGTGCGGTTATGTAATGGGAGAGAGGAGGTGGTGGGGGGGGAGGCTTAGAAGGGAGAGGGGTGAAGATAGAAGGAATGCAGAGATGGGGATGTAAAGTAACGCATGGAGGTGATGGAGGGCTAAAATCAGTGCAGAGCAACGCAGGAAGCAGGTTCAGAAACTTACAGGTCAAAGATAAGGTAGTGGAAGCCTTCCTCTGAGATGCTGTCATGGAGACGAACTGCAAGAGAGGCATCAAGATCATCCATAAACCGAAGCCCACATGGTGTCTGTCTTCTTTAGAAATTAGAGACGCACCGATACGATATGAATATCTGTAAAGAACCCGATATTGGAAAAAAATCCTAGATCAGGCGTCAGTGACGATGTTCCTGATCTATTCAGTCAAATTCTATGCTTTGTGCTCTGAGTGTTGTCATGCTTTATTTATTTTACATTATATTTAGAATTCCCAATTGAACTTTCCGAACCATTTGAAGTGAGGTTTGGTACAGTTTCATTTTACACGTTTGACTAAGATAGTCTGTCTATTAGTTTTGTAAGATTCAGTTTCTTTATTATTTATTTTCCATTGACTGGTCTACTCCTAATTGCACTGATTGAACAAATTAACGTTGTTTTATATGTTTGACCAAACTTGTGAAGCTATTGGTGTATTTAGGTGTGCTGTACTATTGCAGAGTTATCAAATACATTTGTAATTCAAAACATTTATATCTGTGTTTTAAAAAAAAGAAGCATTTTTCCCTATCAGTATCGGCCGATACTGAACCTCGGATATCGGTATCGGTATTAAAAGTGAAAAAAGTGGCTCGGTCCATCTCTGTCAGAAATCCTCCATATTTACATCAAGCTGCTCTGTCCGCCGAAAAGCTGATGAACGTTTCTGAGTTCAGCCGGACGCTGTCGCAGGTTGACACATGCAAAACCCAAATGTGTCGACTCTGTCACAACTACGCAATCGCGCTCGTTGCAGTCTGAAAACCCGACTCAAATGGAGACGGACAAACAATTTGCCTGCAGGATTTCTGAGCTGGATCCTCCCAAAAGTCTCACGTCAGCTTTCACTTGGCTTTGTGTTTCTTTAATAAACATGGATAGAATGGAATCTGTTAGGTCATTTTATACAGACTAAAGATAGATTTATATAAATGTACAACCCTAATTCTTTTTTTTTGTAATTAAATCCTGATACCCCAGATCAAGGGTTTGCCATCTTAAAATAAAACAGCCAAATAAAACTTACAAATGTCACACAACTTTTTGAAAAAATGACCACTTATCATTTTCTGTCACCATTTTTAAACAACCACCGTTTATTTCTATTTTTAGGAATTAAAACAAACATGAACATAACATTTAGCAAAAAGAGGATGGGCTTTTTTTTTGTCTTTGGGATGGAAATGATTTAAGAAACATTAAAAAAAGCACATACATTTCAACCTAATGACAATAAAAACATACCTAAAAACATTTTACTGGTTCAATGCAGATATTGCAGAAATAACCTGAAAAACTGTTAAAAACTTGCATAGCTGGTTCTTTTTTATTTAAAGTCAAAATTATTGATCTTCATTGTGGAAGAGTCACTTGTTTCTTCTTTTTGGTAACGACAGTAAATTAAAGCTACACTAAAGCGCAGCTTAGGACTGGATCTTTGTCTTCTTCAAATGGTTTTTCCATGAAGTTGCTCCTGTTCAATTAGGAGGCAACTTTGACATAAGAAGCAGGTATAGTTTGTCTTTTTATTTTCACTCAACACATTTAATGTTGGCGATAAAAGAGCGTAGCTTCTAAATGACCAGGATTTGGAAAGGCTCACCGATGTTGGGGTGTTTGAGCAGTCTGCAGATCCTGGCCTCTCTCTCCAGCTTCTGGTGGTCTGAAGGAACAGAACAGAACAGAGACGGTGATGAGAAGCTAACAGCAGCCCAAGGTTTACTGCTCTGATCCGATCTGGTTAAATGTAATGATGGCTTCATGTAGTAAGTTTGGTATTTAGAGCTGTTTATATTGATGTGATTTCATGACTTTGTACAGTGATTGCAGGCTGAACAAGGACTTTAATGTACGTTTGTGATAATGGTCAGCTTTATTAAAGGTACCTGCTCAGCTTAAGCTGGATATGATACAAAGCATCTTTTATTAATGTTTTTTTGCACCTTGCCCCTGTTTTAAATCGACTAATAAACTAAACTAAGAAAGAAAACACAAGAAGACTCAAACAGCTATAGACAATAGGACAGGGAATTGAATCAAGTTTTTACATATTATCCAAATTATATGATTACGTTCATGTTTACTAGTTCCTGAATGCAGCTGACTTCAGATAGAATTACAACTACACTGCAAAACACAAAAACTTTGCAAGGATCGTTGGTCTATTTTCTAGTGCAAATATCTTGGAACACTTAAAATAAGACAAAACTAAGTTACAAGTAACTTTTCAGGAGTAAAAAGCAGCTTGTTTAAGTGAATAATTCCTTAATATTGATGAAAATGTACAATTTCCACTGTCAGATTCTGTCACTTATAACATGGGAAAAATGTCTTGTTATAAGTGACATAATCTACCAGGGGAACTAGTAATTTTTTAAGCAATATTAAGAAATTATTTACTTAAAAGAAGCTTCTACATCTTGATAAAAAAAAGTTACTTATAAGTTACTTTATTTTAAGTGTACTAAGATATCTGCACTAGAAAGTAAACCAACAATCCTTGGTAAGATTTTATGTTTCTGCAGTGAAAAGAAGAACACTAGAAAGAGGCAGAAATGAAATGAGGAAATAAAACAAGAACCAACATAGCAGACAGAGCAGAACCGGGTCAGAAAGGACAAAAAAAGGAACCAAGAAAACAGCATAAGTAAAAACAACCTAACACACAAAACGAAGAACGAGAAAGAAAGCGAAGAAAGACGGGAGAGCAGAATAAAACGAGAAAACAAGCAGAAAGAGGAGAAATAGAAAGACGGAAAAACAAACATAAGTAAAAGGACAAACCGAGGCAGAGGTGAGGAGGAGAGAATCCTGAGGAGATGTGAGGGCGAGTTACCCCCAAAAAATCTGCTTTTTACCCGAGTGACAGCTGGTCCTACCCTGCAGCTTACACACACACACACACACACACACACACCCACACAGCTGTTTCAGCCACAAAGTGAGAAGCGGTGAAGGACTTCATCCTCCCAGAGCAGAGGGCAGGACGGAAAGCAGCTGTCATATTTTTAATAAAGGTACCATGATGCAGACTGCAGCTCAGTCTCTGCTCTGAGTGTTAATAAAACCTCTGCTGCTATTTTCAGAAGTTCTCTGAGGCGCTCACTCATTATTTGATGAGCATTATTGCTGCTTCATCACAGTTGGACTGACAGGAAATACATCTTAAAAGTGAGGAAAGAGGAGAGAAACGTAATGTTTAGCGCTAACAAGTTTCTGCTGTTTTTTTTTTTTGGGGGGGTGGGGGGGTTCTTTTGTTTGTCTCTCTTATATGTTCTGGATGATCACTTAATAAAAAATAAAGTTTTTGAAAGATTTAATTTCTTGGGGGGTGGAGGGGGATCAGAACAAACCCCTATGTGAGAAAGTAATGGCCTCCTAAAGCTAATCACTGGTTGAGCTAACCTTGGCTAACATCCAGCATTAGCTTCAACTGGAAATAAGGACATTTTGGCCAACTATCCTTTTCGTTTTCATGTATGAACAATATGTTTAAGATCAGGCCGTATCGTCTCAATCATATTTAAGTCCAGGCTTTGAATAGGCCATCCTAAATCCTTCCATTTCTGTTATCTCAGTAAGATAAAAAAATATTTATTGACAGCACTGTAACTACTGTCGGCCTTCAGTTTGTTGTAAAAAAACCCAACAAACTTAAATTTGTTGTTTAATTTGTGAATTAAATTTTAATTTAATTTGTGAATTAAACAAAACATAAATGTTTTGTTTAATTTACAGTAAACTTTTGTAAAATGTCAAACAAAATGTGTGTGCTGTTTTTACAGAAATAATATGTGAATATAATGAAATGTATCTGTTAAAATGACAAATGGTGGTAAAAAAAACAAAAAAAGTCACCACAAAACAATTCTGTTAATATAACATTCAAATACTGGAAAAAATATGGTTTTAATAAAACCATATTTTTTATTATGTATTTTTCACTTAATCTGTTTATGCAGAAAACTTGTATGCAAAATTAATATTTAATTTTTGTAGACTGAACTGATTGTTACTGTAATTCAGCTAACATTTCAATCACTGTAAATAGTTATTTACTCAATATCTGTGAATTTCACAGGAAAACTCTGGTAACCATGGCCGTACAAACGACTGTTTTTTTTGTTGTTGTTTTTTGTAATAGTGTATGTACCTCAGAGCTTTTCATTTTAAAATAAAAAATGAAGCTGTTGTGTTTTCTGTGGAACAGACATAGAGGCTTTACACAAACAGACACTAGAATATGCTAATGTGGAGCTTTGAGGATCCAGGACACACTGACCGGTGTGGTCACCGCGTGGCTTTTCTTTTCCTCACCTCTGGCAGAGAGCTTTTTGGTGTTGATGATCTTGGCGGCGTACTCTTGGCCTGTGCAGAGTTTGACACAGCGTCGCACCACTGAGAAGGCCCCCCTGGGAGACGAGAGACAGCACAAAGGAAGGGAGAGACGGGTCAGCCGGCCGCCAGAGCTGCGTCAGCATGGAAACGGCCATCTCAGCAGTCAGACGCTGACCTGCTGGGCCCACGGGGCGACGTCGACAGGAAGCGCGTGAAGGATGTCAACACGCCCTGATCCAGGAGTCCAGTCCTAATCTGTCCCTCGGTTTGCTGGACCAGTCCAGATTTCAGATAGCTGTCACTTTTCTGACACTCACGCGTTCCCTCTTGTTCTCACTCTCTCCCTCTGCCCAGACTCATCTCACTCCAAAAACAGAGAAGAGCGATTTTCACAACCCTGCCATTTGTGGTTGATTTGTTGCAACTTTTTACTTTTTTGGGAAAGTAGTTGAAAAGTCTGCTTGAACTGTGTTGTGTGCTCCTTCTTCCAAAGTACCAAAGTGAAAGGCGTGCGTCTGTAGAACTGCAAAACTCCAATGGCTAGACAAGCACTAAGTGATGACATTTGTTTTAGACTGATCGGAGAAAGATCCGTCACATAACCCAACCTATCTCACCACAGAGTCAGGATGATTCCTCGAGATTCAGACATCAAAAAGGGATTTATTGTTTTCCTTTAAGAACCTAATCCCTTCCAAATATCCATGTTGGACTTTAGGTCAACTCAACTTTCCAGGTGGTGTCCTGTTGTCAAGATGTTGTGTCTGAATATCTGACAATATCTGTCAAAGTATTATGCAAAATTTACAATTCACAAACGGCATTCAAAGATTTGAATATCGTCACCTTCCTAAAATAATAGCCCATGTCATTTTTTTTATTTTTTTAGGAAGACGATGATGTTATTATCACAGCTTTGAATATCAGCTATGGGGGTAAAGTGTGACCCATGTACAGTATGGAGGCCTCTGGCTGCTACGGGTTCGGGTCCTGGACCCATGACCTTTACCGCATGTCTTCTCCCTCTATTCCTTGCTGACCACTGCTAAAGAAAGGCCAACAAAATCTAAAAACAACAGTGTAGTAAAACCTTGAATGTAAAGCTGGTTTATTTCTATAAAAGTGTTAAATGTTTTAGAAAAAGCATGAATGTCAAAAACAGTTCGGTCATGAGATGATTCAGGGTTACAGATTGTCGACCTTTCTCTCATCCCTTCCAGTTCTGCTGCCACAACAGAAGCTGATCACAACAATAACCCATAAACTACCAGTTACAATAAACTTTAGCTGGTTTCTGTTCGTTTATGTCACTATTTCATGACTATACTTTACCAGATGAATGGATACGCCATGGCTTCCATCCATTCATAGACAATGGATGATTGGATGGATGTTGATTACATGAAATAGAAGCAGTAAGAACTTCAACCACTGAAGGTTCACAAGTCCGGCCTTTAAAATGATTTTTATTTTTTAAACTGTGCTTCTTAACGGGAGACGGAGACAACAAAAAGCCGAACAAACTAAAACAGTTCAAATCCACATTATTAAATCTGTTTTTTCTTAAGCTGTCACATAGCAATCACATTTCTTTTTGCTTAGCAAGCCAAGAAAAGTGCTGAAAAGGAGGAAACAGCTCCGAGCTTTTGATCTCCTCAATAGAATCCTGACCCCATTTTACACTTTCCTGCTTCAGATAATCTGAGGAATCCTGTTCATCTTTAAATCCACCCGTTTCGCTTCACTTCACTTCAAAAGACGACGGCTGCTGCTGCTGCTAGCTGAGCTACATCTCCTGAATAAAATCCAGCTTTGATGAATTAAATCCTCTCTGGGTTAATCAAAGTATTACCCCAGATGATTATGAAGAAGGGAAAAATGTTTAACTCGTACTGCAGAATTTAATTCCTGCTCACTTTAGCCAGTTGCTAACTAGCTCTTTTGTTAGCATGTCGCTACAGAACGAAACCTGATCCTCCTGAAGCTCCAGAAGAACATCAACACATGACATGTGCTACACATGCCGCCATGTTGCATTGGCTCATGTACGTAGATTACATGTGATTTCCTGATGTGGTTCTTCAGTAATACTAGAAACAGTTTTGGTTATGTTTTCATATTTAATGACGGTCAGCTGGAAAATCAGTAGAGTAAATGCAAAACCTAGAGTAACCTAAAAGTTATATTCTTCCATTTCACAACTTGTTGCACCTTTACTGTGACTTTTATTTTTTTCAACTGAAAAACTGTTGAATTTTTAACGGACAGACCAAATCTGTTTACAATAACATAGAACTGCACACAAATTAACAAATCTTTAACAAGATGACTGCAGAGTGCAAACACTTCCACTAATACTGTGTAGAAGCACCAATTTGTGAATTAATATAGGTGTAAAGATCTGATGTTACTCAGAGTAT
>CAEGAG010145274.1:0-13972 GCA_903067065.1 Brachyrhaphis terrabensis
ATGCGACTATAGAGTATCATTTGTTTACATTTTGGTTGGTGGTGTGCCTCGTGATTCTTTCAATGAAAACAATGTACCTTCGCTCAAAAAAGGTTGAAAAACACTGCCCTAGATGAAGAGCAATAGAAACCACAGTGATATAGCTACCTGATTTTTTTTTGAGTTGAGTGGCTCTCCTGAATGGCTTCAGATTTCACATCCTCACCCAGTCATCTGCGTGTCCCCACAGCAGGTGTCCAAGTAGCTGCTTCTCATTAACGAGACATTTCCAATATGTACACGTGAAAGGTTTAGTGTCCATTAAAAACTCATATCTATGTGTCTATGATGGAAGCTAAAAAAAAAAAAAGCTGTCAAACAAACAAATAAAACTTGACATTTCCAGGAGTCAAGTTAATTTGCATATCACATTTCAGCAACAGAGCTGTTCAGTGATTTACATGATAAAAACATAATACAATAGCCAGTTATGAAACAAGCAACAAGAATTATATTTTGTCAAATGTCATCAATAAAATAATGAAGAATAATTATCATCAAATATATTTCAAATATATTAATCAATGTTCCAGTCATTATTAAGGAAAGACAACTCTAAAGAGGTGGAGTTTTAGCCTTGATTTAAAGGAATTTAGTGTTTCAGCACTTTTGCAGTTTTCTGGCAGTTTGTTCCTGATTAGTGGAGCATAAAAACTTCTGCTTCTGCATGCTTAATTCTGATTCTTGGGATGTATAGATTAGAACCAGAAAATGTGAGTGGTCTGGAAGGCTGGTACAATAACAACAGATCTTTAATGTATTTTAGTTCGAAGTCAGTCTATTCTCTGTGCTACGGAGTCAGTGTAAGGACTTTAAAACCAGGATGGTGTGCTCTATTATCTTAGGTATGTTGAACATGCAAGCAGCAGTTTTCTGGATCAGCTGCAACTGTATGACTTTTTTGACCGACTTGTGAAGACAATGTTACAGGAATCAATACGACTAAAGATTAACGCACGAGTGAGTTTCTCTAGATCCTTCTGGGAAATTAGTCCTTTAATCAAAGAAATGTAATTCAGGTGATAGTAGGCTGACTTTGTAATTGTCTTTATGTGTTTGTGAAGTTCCAGGTGTGAGTCACTCACATTTTGGGCCTGATCTCTAAGTTGTAGCTGAAATAACTGAAGCAGCCTGCTGACTCTTGATTGTTCCTCTTCAGATCCAAATATAATTTCAGTTTTGTTTCTGTTCAGCTGCAGAAAGTTCTGACACATCCACACATTGATTTGTTAAAAGCCTCTGTTTAGTGCCTAGAGGTGTTTGGAGTTACCTGGTAACATTCTAAAGTAGAGTTATGTATCATCTACGTAGTTATGGCAACAAATCTTATTACTTTATTTAATCTGAGCTAGAGAGAGTATTTAGTTAGAAGAGGCCTGAAAAATTGGACCTTTGTGTACCCTACCTGTGACTTCTGTCCACTCCCATGAGAAATTAATTATTCACACAAAGAAGTGTCTGTTCTTAACATAGCATTCGAACCAGTCAAATACTGTACCAGAGCATCTGATCTAGCGCTCCAGTCACTTTAGTAATATTTAATGGACAGTAGTGTCAAAAGTTGTGCTGAGGTTGTTCTTCCACAGTCTGTATTTATGTGAGTTTATTGAGTATCTGTAGCTGTGACACACTTCCATATTCAACTAAACTTCTTTGATTTGTTAAAAGTATTAATATAGCGAGTTGCCAAAACAGCCATACTAAAAAGGCTGAAAGCATGTTTTTTGTGCTGTCTAAACTGCTGGAATGCTCATTTGTGTCTCCAAAGCAAAATCCACAAATAATCAAATCTAGAACAAAATCTACCAAAGCAAAAAGCCAAGCAAAAACATAAATTATGTTGTTCAACATCTCGGTAATTATCTGCTAATAATTATCCCATCTTTAAATAAGTCACTGAAATTGCAACTAATTAGGAACATACCCATCTTGGTTGCCCATTTCAAGTGGTCCCTTTGGGTCTGCTGGCAACTCAACAGGGGATTTTTGCTCCCCAATCTGTGGCTCCTACATGGATGCCTAAAATCCCTGCTGTGTCCTAATAACTGAAATAAAATTATACTTATTTCCACTTTTCGAATCGCTTTGTAAATATTAATTTTATTCCAAATTACTATGACTTTATGTCGATTCCTCTTTGTCTTGGTTTTGGAAAGACATATAGCATTTATGTTTAACTAGAAACCTGTGTATGTCTTTAGAAACCATTGATTCAGGTTCAACTATCTCAACATCACTTTCCTTTTTTTTCAGCAAAACCAGGGTTCATCATTGTATTCCTTGGCCAATATATTCTCTATATATTTTATGCGGTGTTGGGATCAGTGCTCATCTCCAAATAGTTTCAAGATTCTGTTCATCACATGCTGCATTAGTATGTCCCTGGAAATCCTTTGGTAACCATAGACACTATTTAAATATTATCCGGCCATTGTTTGTCTTCACTCTGCCTCACTTTATTTTCTGTCTTGCCCTCCTTTGCTGTCATTGCCCGTGTTGCATTCATAGAAAGATGGCATGATAAGTGAAAAAGAAGCCAGTGGGGATGAGCAATGCCTGCTAAGCTGGTCTTAGTCATAGGGCATTGTCATTAGATTAATGGAGCACAAGGAGCCATCCGTCTTCTCTCCAGAGGTTAGCTACACTTTTGGTTGGATAGGGAGAGGAGAAGATGAGGGAGAGGATGCAGTTCTTTCTCGAATGAAGGATTGTGTAGCAGTTAACAGTGTAACCTCTATTCCTTTGCCTTCTCTTGTTCCTGTATAAGGAGTACAATCATCTTGGTATGACCCTCTACAACTTTTAAGCTTCATTTTGTCATGGTTGCTGGTGGTGATATCCATTTTAAGGGATACCATTTATCACAGATTTTTTTTTGACAAATATTAGTAATTTTACAAGGCAAAACCCAAATTTTTCTGACATTGTTTATGCTCAAACATGACATTTCTGACTTAATATCACAGTTGCGTTGCCTGGCAATACACTTGAACTTTTTTTCATATTTTGTCATGTTACAACAACAAGAGCTAGTGTGCTTCATAATTGTATAGCAACACAAAGTAGCACATAAAGGGGAAGAGAAAAGATAAATTGTTAGAATAAGATATTGGAACAGCATAGATTTGTAGTTGTCTCAATAAATTGGATACATCTAAATAGAACATTCCATGCAATCAATAGTTATTATAAGTCAAATAATTTGTAAACAGATTCCAGCTGTGTATGATTGAATTTTAATTATAAATGCAACTGCTTTGCCAAAGCCTCAAAGGTTTGTTGGAGAACATTATAGGACAAACGGCATCATAAAACCATTTAACCCATCAGAGAAGTCAAAAAGTTCTTGAGAATATTTAGGCTTAAAAAAAATATGCCTAGCTTGGAAAATTGTGATGAGTCCTTTTTAATCGGTTAACCAAAAAAGGAAAGAGTTTGGCACAACTACAAACCTACCAAGGCATTATTGTCCCCCTAAGGCGACAGGAGGAGATATTAATCATAAGTCTCTTTCATAAAACACTTCTAGGTGAGATTAAGGCACATTTTTGAATCCCCATATGTTTTGTGTAAGGACAGTGTAAAGAGTTGGGTGGAAACTATTCAAGCAAGATACTCACAGGCTTGTGTCAGATGACTTTATACAAGCAAGCCAGTTTTTCAGGGTGAGGAGGTGTTGTAGTGTTTATGCTTTTAAATTAAACCTTTAGAAAACTTGTTAGAGGCCGCAAAAGACTATTGGCTGGGGTGCGGCTCACCTTCCTCTGGATCTTAAACATACAGCTAGACCAGATGAAAGTGTCATTATGTGTTGCATCTACTTACTCAAAACCCAATCCTAAATCTATTTTAGATTCTGCAAACACACTTTATAACCAATGTTCAGAGACACTCTTCGTCTGATCTGACTGTACATGAGCTATCTCACAAAAAAAATGGTCAAAATCATCTGTCTCAAGATCTACTGGAGCTGGTCGTAACAGACCCCAAAAAACCTTCAGTTATAACTGCAACAAAAGGTGGTTTTACAAAATGTTGGCTCAGGGGTGTAAACAAATGAATGGCACACCTCCTCCCATGGCTTTCTCCCACTATCCTAGACATTACTCTTAGATTAATTGCTTTAAATTTGCCCCTGAGGCTCTGAGTGTGTCCATGCTTGCTTTTCGTTCTTTGTCTCTGTGTTGCCCCGTGATTAGCTGGCAGCCCGTCCCGGATCCACCCCACCTCTCATGCAGTGACTCCTGGAGATAGTCACCAGAACCTGCTGCATTGATAACTGGGAATTAAGAGTGCATTGATGGATGTTTTCCTTTTTCCTTATACTTTACAAAGTACTGCTTTGCATTTATATGAAATCAGATTCTCTAAATACACAGAATATTTCTGGTTGAAATGTGACAAACTGTGAAAGTTCAAGGACTATGAAGGTGAATACATGGTATTTTATGAAAGGATGTTCAGTGTAGGCTTTGGCTTAGTCACTTCTGAACTAGCTAGTGATGTTTTTCTGAGTCTATTCTTACAAGTATCTTTCAGCTGGTTAGCATATTGAAATGAAAACATTCACAAGGTCTGAAATCGCTTTGGACAAGGTTTCGATGCCAGAGTACTTTATATTTATTGCTCTGTTCTCTCAAGATCACTCTCCTACTTTCTGTAATATAAGTGTTTAATAATTTATTTATACATATATTTGCAGATAGTAAAAAAAGAACTTTTTTTTTTTTGCACTGTGGAGCAGTTCATACAGACTGAGGAGAAACGACTAAATGGATTTTGTGATGCATAGCAAAGCAAAAAAGGTCTTAAGTCTTTATGCAAGTTAATATTCAGTGTATAATGTAACATAATTGCTATTCATACCTCTTTTAAAATTGGATAATAAAATTTTGTTTAACACTAAAATATTTATTACTTGAGTAAATGCAATGTTCCTTCCTTTAAATAATATGTAAAATCTTTATTAAGCAGCACAGTCTTTTTAATTAATGCACTTCTGAATGAACATCTACACAAGACATTCTTAATGTTCTGCTACTCACAGCATTAAAATTTGTATTAACACACACAGTTTGATATTGAGTTCTTGCTCTACTGAATTAATTCCAAAAAGTGGGAAAGCAATGAAACAAAAACTTGCCAAGAGTTCAACAACAGTATTAGCTAAAGAACAAAGACAATGGTTGCCATGGCAAATAATTCCAAACTCTTTTGCTGTACCATTTCCAGCCAATTACGGCAAAAGTCAGTGTCATCTGGGTGGCAAAGGTTTTCCGCTTCTGATGAATCACTAGCTCTGATGAGTGCTCGGCACAATTTAGACACTGATATTTTAGGTACATCTGTGAGCTACATGCACATTTAAAACATGCACAACTAGGCGCTATCAGCTTAGCAAACAACCCCATATGTATTCACAGAACTGCTGAACTGATATGATTATCTGCCTGGTTGCTTGGCACATCTAAGTGATACATTGTTGCTCATAAATTTTTCAGTGACTGCTTTTTAAATGTTAACAATGTAGGTGTTATTTGCTGTGGGGGTAACACTGGAGTGTTTGTCCAATAATGTAAATCAGAAAATGCAGACATTCTAATGCTAAGTGTGGATGAGGTGCTTCTTGTGTTGCTTTGTCAAAAATCAAGGCCTTTTGTCTTGCTCAGACACCATCTACTTTATGAAAAGAATACAGCAGTGAAGAATACATGACTTCTATACACACCTCAGACACCAACACTCCACTGTAATATGTGATTACATATGATGAGGTATACTACTGAAAAACTCAATCAGTTATTGTGTGCACAGACACTTTTAGGGTTTAAATGCCTTTTTCAAGAGACTTAAGTCATAAGACCTTAGTCCCTTCTCTATATCGTGAGTATATTGACTGACCAGCAGTGTCAGAAAATTGAACCTTTTGATGATAGGTCATAGCTGAAATTCGATCTGAGCTGAGGGAGGAAAACAAAGGTTATGAGATCTCCAGTCATCTAATAATAAGTGTGTGAACTGAAAACACAAACACTTACAGTAGAAGAAATTTAGACAGAATGGTAGACAGTTTTCTAACACATAACGTAATGATTTATTATAGGTTGGTAAATTACCAGTGTACAGCAAATTGATCATTACATTTTCTAAAGTAGTTAATGAATAATATAAGTGAGTTATTTGTCAGTCAGCAATTAACATTAATAAACCCGATGGCCAAATGTGGCAGCACAGAAAGACTGTTGTCAGCCTGATTTGCTCTAAGAAATGATGGCCTAGTTGGAGTCCAAAATATATGATTTTTGTTTTGATCAGTGAATGTGCCATGTTATAAGTTCCAGATCATGCTGACAACATAACAATAGGTGTCGGTATGAATGAAAGACTTTAGATATTTGCAGTATCATTAAGGTGCTTCATATGAAGTCAGAGGAAAGCTCACTGAACGAAACGAAATGAAAATTCTAAAACTATCTGCAGCAACATCAATAAAATCAATCCATGTCTGCAGATTTTGCATAGACTTATCAGAAAACTGGAAGACTGAACAGAAGAAGGTTGTTCCCTTTTTTCCTTTTAGGATTTCAGCCACTTTCTGTCATGAAACCTAAAGTATTTGGAAATATTAATATAGGATTAGAAAAAGCTCAGAGTTAAAATTAGGATCTGTGTTATTGAGAGTATATATATATATATATATATATATATATATATTTATTTTTTATTTTTTATTTTTTTTCAACAGTTTGTAAGATGCAGGGCTCCTAATGGCTGCAATTTTCTTCATAAATCACACAAATGAGGGAAATTAACACTGATAACTGGAAGATTCATGTTGTTCAAATGTATATATCAATGGTAATGACACATTTGTGAACTTTTTTATGTTTATTTTAATTGTTTTGGGGTTTTTTTACCTAGCAGGTGTTTTCCTTGTTCCTGTGCCAAAATAAATACTCTTCAACAACCAATCCAAACCCCAAATAATTTCCTCAGTGCAAGCAAATTAGAATGCCCTCAGTGTATCGTTTTGGTGGTAAAACATGCAGAAGGTGTTACTGCCACCTTCTGTGTACATCATGTAGACTGCTTGACAACAGAGCTGTTCAGAACATGTTCCCATGATTCAGAAAGGCCTGTAGGAGGTTTATTTTGTTTATGTGCAAGGATAAATAAAACAGATTTAATTCTCAGGTAAACAACTAATTACACTGCTGAGCAACAGCACCCATACAGGCAGCAGCTGTGAGACTGAATGGTGACTCAGTGTCCCTGTTTTCAGTGTGGAAATAACACAAAATGTTACAGGGTGAACTTTGCCTTACTAATTAAAGATTACCAGGTAAATTGAACATGATGAGGGCTCAGACACTATTATACAAGGAATAATAGTCACACAATATTCTTGCAAAAGCCTAATTACATATAATTCATAGTTTGTCAATGCATTATAAAGAAAATGACAAAAATCATGTCAGTTGGTAGACCAGGCAAAAAATATTTATTTAATTAGATATTCTGCTGATTGGAAAAATGTTTTGTTTTGTTTTGTTGCTGTTTTCTTTGCTTTTTTTTTTTTTTTTTTTTTAGAATTATTTTGGTGACTAATTCATGCCACCTGATGACATGAATTATTTATTGGTACTTAAATAAGTACCAATAAAATCCTTTCCTTCATGGTGACCTTGTTCAACTTAATATGACCAGTACTCTCTCTGTGTGAAGCCATAAGTAGAAATACAGAATCTTACAATCAACAATCAAAATTCCTGGAGCTTACTTCTTTTCCTTTTTTTTTTTTTTTTCATATGTTATCATTTTAACATTTAATGAAGAACACTTTAGTGTACTTGTGGTGGTAATTACTGAACAATAATGGATGATAGCTAATTTTAATTCTGTTAACTATGCTGTTCACTCTGCAAACAGCCATTACCATGATGGCCTTCAATGTCTTCTCACCTCTGTTTTTTTACCTGAGATAATCACACAATCCTTTATTTAAAAGCCCTAGAATCACAGTGATATTTTCACATGCAAGTTAAGATTAAGCTTTAACCCAGAAAGTAAATTCCTCCCTCTGATACAACCTAAAGGAGTCATTTTATTTTTAGTTTAAAATTGTACAGTAAAATCAACAACCTTATTATGTATTATTATAAATGAAAGGGCATTAAGATAGTTTCTGACCTCTAAGCTGGCTTGTTTACATTTTTCAAGAACACGTTTTATGAACATGATATAGAATGAGTAATTATTGATTCTTATGAATCATAACCTCTTTTCAGCCATCCCCCAATATAAAGGTTGAGGCATTACAGAATGACAACTGCTGACCTTTACCATTGCGTGCATCTATTATCCAACAGGACTAATCATGCTCTTCTTGTGCCTAAGATAGATGTGAGAAGGCCAAGGGATGTGATGTGGAGAAATGTCAAGGTCTCGCTGTTTTCATATTTTGTCTGAGATAGGACCTTGCTGTTATAGATCCTTTAGATCAACTTAAAATCTGGTCTTGTTTGAAAGAAGATACAGTGCTTTTAATCCAGTGGGTGAAAGGTAATATGAACATGCTCGCTCACAAAAGTCAGAAATAATAACTTTTATGATGGCCTCTGACCAACCTAATCAGTGTTCAGCCACTGTGTAGGCATAGAGACAAACCGAATGTTTCCACATGGATTTTAAGCTGGAGCTGGCTAGATAAGCCTATTTAAAATGGTTTTTGCACACATTCCATAGTTTATTCTTGTGAGAGTGGGCATAATTTTAGTAAGATGTTTCAGATATTACACATGATTGAACTGTAAGTTAGAGAGAAAGCAGATGATTCTGTCTGTATTCATTTTATCATGGAATTCAGTGTATGATGGAAACTGGGGAGCATGTAAATGTCGTCTTCATAGTTAGATGTCACTATGCACTACCTATAGAAAAAGTTTATATAATATGAAAAGTTTTACAACATTTTTGTGCCAAACCAGGTGACATCTTAATGTCAATTAATATGCTAATATGTTTTGAAAATGATTCATTTTTCTCATTCAGTTCAAAAAATAAAACTTTATTACACAGTGATCTATTTCAAGTGTTTGTTTCGAATAATTTTAATGACTAATCAAAATCCAACATTTAGTTTCACAGAACATTAAGATGACTGCTCAGCCGAAGGTTATTCAGAACATAATGACTGAAACCCTTTTCAAAAAGGACAAGCCACAAAATATAATTTCTAAAGAAGCTGGATGTTCACACAGTGTAGTTTACAAACATATTTATGGAAAGTTTAGTGGAAGGAAAAGGTGTGGGAGAAAAAGGTGAGAAACGGGAATACCTGCTGCCTTGAGAGGATCTGAAACAAAGTATGTTAAAGAATTTGGAAAAGATTCGGAATGTTTGGACTGTGGCTGCAGTCAAGTGTGAACCACTACATATAGACACACCTAAGACGTGGGCTACAGCAGTCCAAAGTTCATCTTTCAGAGGGAGGTAGATTTTACATGCCATTTGGAAATCACAGTGTAGGATCCTAAATAAGAGTGGAGAAGCATGGAATGCAAGAGTCATGTTGGTTCTCTGTCTTATTAAATCTAAAGTCAGTGCAGCTGTTCACAAAAACATTTCAGAGCAAGTTGAACATAGTTCTGGGGCTCAGTGGGTTGTTTTTTAATTGTCATGTTGTAAGTTTGATTCCAGCTTCCTTCTGTTGCATGTTGATGCGCCCCGAGGCAAAGCACTTTATCCCAAATAGCCTACATATCAGAGTGCTTATTTGTGAGTGCAAATGTGGCTCTGGTGGTCAGTATGATTGGAAAAGTACTATATAAGTCCAGTCCATTTTCCTGCTGTCAAGCTTTATGAAGATGCCAGTTTCATTCTCCAGCAGGACATGTTTGGCCAGCAATCTGATCTGACCTGAAGACAACTTATGATCTATGAATTATTGCCAAGAGGAAGATGAGAAACACCAAAGCCAACAATGCTTCCTTAGCTGGCCACAATGATGCAGTATTTCATGTAAAGTAAGCCTGGCAAAGAATTAAGTGCATATACTCTACAGGACACAGTTTTCAATATGCCAACAGTCTGTAAAAAAATAAAAAATAAAAAAAAAATCTGTTTTGTGCTATTGAAATTTTCTGAAAAACTCAAAGATTCGGCTTTTCATTTGCTGTAAGCTAAAAATCATCTTAACTGAACAGTGTTTTGAACACTGAAAACTTAAAAAATGTATAACTGTGTCTAATGAATCTACACCAACACATATATAAGTCCAAGTATTGAAATGAAATAAAATAGCTTTTCCATGAAATTTTGACTGTAACTGATCTTGTAGCACCAATATGTAAACTACTCTTTACAGTAAAGTGGGTTAAACATTTCAATTCCCCTGAAACAGTTTTAAATAACTTCTGTTGCAAAGGGACAGATAGATTAAAAGAAACAACCCAGAGGTCCATTTTCATAATTATGTTTTGGTGCCAAGCTCCACTGCTTGGCCAGCACTCCTGGGAGATGAGGGTGGGTGGAAGGGAGCGGGGGCAAAGCGGAGAAAAATCAATATTTCAGTTGAAAAAAAGCTTAGCTGTGTTTTTGGGTGGGAGTGGAGAAGACCTGTGAGAGAGGCTGCTTGTCCCCTCCAACTATAGTACTAACTTCAACAAAAGTCGAAAAGGATTATAACATTAAAAAGACACAGTAGTACCAAATTAAATAAAACATATTTTTTCTTCATGTAGGATCCTTTGTCTCCCCCACTTACCATTAAATGTTCATAGCAAAGAGAACCAAAACTAGTCTACTTTGTCCTTACTACTTAAGATGTAAGCACAGCAAAGCAACGAGACATCCCAGCCAATACGAACTGTGGACACTATAGTTTTCCTGCGCCTTGGGCAAAGTGAGTCAGCCATTTGTTCTCCTCTCCTTTCTCTCTTTAATGCACCGTCATTCACAGCCACGTGAACAAGATAATCCAATACCCAGGACTTTAAACCGAAGCTGAACATCGAGACACTCCTCTACACCATGTCCTGGCACATTATTTGATTTGTTTATATTGCTTTCAATTACCTATCTCTGTCCCTTGTTGAGCTCAATAAAATTTTATATTGTGGATATTTATCTCTAGATGCCCATTCTCTCCTTCCAGGGCCTAGGCATTCAAATTTCGGTGTAAATATGAATCACATTTTCAAGTCTCTGCATATGTGGCCGCATAAAAATCCCTTTGCTCCTTGACATTTATAAAGAAATGAATAAGCCTCCTACAAAACAGATTGCCACCGTCTTCTTTTGTATTACATCAGTTGCCTGTACTACTCCTCTTTGAAGTGTGTAGCTACATCTGCAGCCATGTGCACAGTTGTATGTACTTGTCTGCATTGTCATCCACCCCCTGTGCTTGTTTCCAACCTAGCTAGCAGCACTGCTTCACATCCCCAGGAGTTTACAGCAAATTATCATGTTTATCGAGAAGCCAGCCATGGTTTTAGCAGTAGTCAAACCTTAGCCCTGGCTCCAGAGAAACGACCACTGTAAATCACACTGTCAGAGTTTTATGCAATCTCAGTCATGGTTGTCAAGGAGACTGCGATGTGATTTTGGTGGTTGTTTTCTGCTGCAGCCAACCACAGCTTTTGATTGAAAATCATATAGCCTTTCAAAAAGGAAAAGTGAACACATGCTTCTATTTTGGTAATTAAATAGAAAAAAAGATTCCTCTTTGATATTTTCAGATATATTCTGGCAGTTAAAGGAAAAATAATAAATACTGCTAATACATCTTCACTTTCTTTACAAGGCAAATTGCAACCATTCAGTCAAATAGTTATTATTTCTCATATGGATTCTTTTACTGGCTACGCAGTTTTTTAAAGGTTAGTGTAAAAGTTGTTTTGAACTTTATAGATACAGTAAAGTGCACAGGATGTTTGAAAGAAAAAGAGAAGTCCTCATTGTGTGAATGTTTTTAATCAACTAAACT
The DNA here is from genome assembly GCA_903067065.1 of Brachyrhaphis terrabensis. Lineage (NCBI taxonomy): Eukaryota > Metazoa > Chordata > Actinopteri > Cyprinodontiformes > Poeciliidae > Brachyrhaphis > Brachyrhaphis terrabensis. The sequence goes on from CAEGAG010145274.1 coordinate 12,029, forward strand.
TTCAGCTTTGCTTTTTGGTCCAAGAGAAGATCATTAGTTTTATGTGGTAAGGATAAAAGAGGTCAGTTGATTAATGGTCTTCAATTTTGTTTGGCTCAATTCTTGTTTGGGTTCTTGTCGTGTTGGACTGCTGCCTTGTAGTGGATATTTACGTTATAAACTGAAGCTTTTTTTTGTTGTTGTTTTATTTTGTATTCAAATCTGGAGTTGTTTCTTATTAAATTTGGAAATGAAAGGTGTTCTTCAATTGATGAAGTTTATATACAGCTTTACAGAAGATGTTGTTTTTGTATTTATTTTAAATAAATAAAATAAATAAAATTCTTAAATTCTTCTGAAAAGAACTTAAGTAAAATCCAATGTAAAGTGTGATGTGTTGTAGATGTCGTAAAATTTTTAAATTTGCTCTATTAAAAAAACACCTTGTGCCAGCAGGTGGGAATAATAGTAATTCAAAATAAGAAAATCCTTAAAGTAATGTCTGACCAATAATTCCCCCAATACAAATGTAACACTGTGACACTGTTTACCTTTGTATTATATAACTCAGTATTATATAACTCATAAAAATCACAACACTAGAAATCACCAGTGTTGTGATTTCTATCACAAAAATCTGGAGTATGTATGGACTATTTAATCAGATTTGAAAATCTCCAGGTATCCGTCTCACATTTAAACACAAACAGTTTTTTTTTTTTTTTTAAATATATATTTCTAATCTTTACCCAAAACTGAATTAATAAGGTTCACAGAAAGAAAAACATCTCAATCTTACAAAATATCCAGACAGAGGCTATGTCTTTTTTACACCCTTAACACTGTTTGAGCCAGCACAGACAGACTGTGCTGGCTGTTGGAACTTCCTATCTAATAAAGCACTTACTTATAAAGAATGGTAACTTTTTCTGCAAGTTTTTGTTTGCATATGATTATCTGGAGCTAGCTGTAACAAAATATACTGAAAGCATACATTTTTGATAAGCCTTATCAAATCAGTGACGTCAGCTAGCATTAGCCTAGCACTCAACCATGTCTCCTCAGGAAAACATCATCAGCTGCAGCAAGATATACTTGTATTAAAAGCTGTATCAAGTCATATCATCCTTTAGGAGGGATCCCCCCTGTGTTCTTGTTTAAATGTCAGACATTAGTTTTTTTTTGTCATCTTTACTTTGCAAGTTCACATACTTCTATATAGTCTTCAGTTGTGCTTCATTAGTGCTGCAGTTTAAGGGGAGATCAAAGAGAATTTCTACATGTTTGTTTCTCTAGAAAATCTTAATCATACTGTATTTGTGCACACTTTTGACTCCATTGATCATAAAATGAAAAGCCTAAAACATTAATATGAGGTCTGAACTCAAAATCCTTATGTGATCACAAAGAGGACAGAAGCTGAACACTTAAGCGCTCTGTTAAAAGCAGTGCTGTCAAAAGACGACTTTAATAATCTAATGCACTGAGAAATAACTTTAAACACATTGCAAGGTAATTAACATGGAAGTCATCTGTGTGATAGAAAGTTATGGCATGTAACTAACTATCAGTGTGTGGAAAAGAGAGGGCTGTTTCATTTACATAACTGCTAGTGTGCTCCCATTGTGCATCTTCACCTCAGTTAAATGGTCCTGTTGTAAAGGGTTAGTCACAGGGGACCTGTACAATTGCTTGTGCTGACCTGGTAGAAGCTTTGTTAAGGAGTCATTGACCGTATAGAATCGGGTCATTGAACTACTATGTTGCCATCAACGGGTCATTGTGAGTGTCTTAACCTTGGGACGTTACAATTTTGCATCAGAGAATAACGCACTAAGAAGGACTTTTCTTGCAGTAATGAATAGAAGTTAGTGATATTCCTCTGTAGCAGGGGTCGGCAACCCAAAATGTTGAAAGAGCCATATTGGACCAAAAAAACAAAAAACAAATCTGTCTGGAGCCGCA
>CAEGAG010145279.1:0-12226 GCA_903067065.1 Brachyrhaphis terrabensis
ATACATACATACATACATACATACATACATACATACATACATACATACATACATACATACATACATACATACATACAATCATGCTGAGGCGTTTTTTTTTTTTTTTGTTTTTTTGTGGTGTCATTATTATTTCTCTGATGTGAAAAGATGTTTCAAATGAAAAAAGCACTAAAAGCTAAAAATAAATTGGATCTTTTTCCCCACAACGAAGGTATACAAACATTTCACCATGACACATTTGTGACTTGGAAACACCTCATTAGGAGACTTGATGGAATGAGCGATATGAATGGATAGATGGATGACCCCTCTACAAGTGAGCCACTCGTTAGCTTTTTTCCTTGAATGCCAAATTAAATTATTATTATTATTATTATTTACTTTACACACATAGTAAATGTAAAATAGTCATCGTGTTAAAACATTTAAGCTTAGCTGCATTTTGTGAAGGAAAAAAAACATCCTTACACAGCTGAGGAATCCTGCTTCGCAAAACAAACCCTCAAAATTTAAATGAAATTGTTTTCTTCTAATTAATGGCATCTTCTCTGATCAAGAAGAGGAAACAATTATGGAATCACTCAAAACAAGATGCACCTGGATAACTGATGAGAAGCATGACTCAAAAGAAAGAGCTCTAGGTTGAGACAATGGGAAGAATTATATAACTCAGCACAGTGATAGTTGACCCATAGTTAGCTGTATTGACAATATATTATTCAGCAATTACAGTTTTGAAGGTTGTAATTCTAATTTAGTCTGTTTAGCCTAAAATATTTAGGCAAATACAAATTAAAGCAATATAGTCAAGGCTAAACAAAAAGATGCCCTAAAACTATTACCAGTGAACTACTAAAGTAATATTGTGGAAATATTCATTCAGTGTTAAAGATAATTTTTAATAACAAAAATAGAAAACATTCATCATTTTTCCTTTATTCAGTTGTGTGAAAAAACTACCAAAACTTTAATTATTTTCAACATTTTTACCCTTTGAATGACAGTTTAATTAATTGAATTATGGCTTATTATTATAATAACAATAAAAAAAAACTAATAAAAAGCTAATAGTAACCGGCACCCCTCCTAACCCCAAAGGGACATGGGTGTAAAAAAAATGGATGGATAAATGGATGAAAGTTAATGGTAGAGGGTTTGGGCGTTAGTGGTGATTAGCAACAAAACTGCACTCATTGAACTAATATTTTTATAGGACCCGATTCTCCCAATTAATGGCTAAAAATGTCCCAATGACATCTTTTTTTTTTTTTTTAAATCTCACTAACAGTATAATTTATGTAAGAATTTTGATTTGAGTTAGTAGGTAATACATAAAGTTTTTTACTGCAGTCAATCTGATTCAACATATTTCTTATTGTGGGCATCACATTTTAGTACTTTATTCAGCTTGTGTTTTTGTCCAAGACTCTAATTAGCACCAGTTAGCTCCCTCTATGGATCTGCATTCTGAAAATGATCTCCAAGATCTGCACAGTCTGACTACAGAGTTGTTAAGGAAATACAGTCTTTTTTTATAGTTGTCTTTAGCTTTTGTACATTGCTTTGTCTGGTGTCTCTCATTCTCCTCATAGTATTTCATTTATTCTCTATGGGGTTTAGATCAGTTAGTTCTCTGGGTAATCCAGCACAGTGTAAGCATGGCCATTAAAGAAGGTATTGGTACTTTTGGCAGTGTGATGAGATACCAACTCCTGCTAAAAACAAAAAGATTAGCAGCATGCTGTACTTCCTGGCAGATGGTGGTGTTGACGTTGGGCTTTATTAAACACAGTAGATCAAGACAAGCAAATGTCCTCAAATCATAAATTACTGTAGAAAAAATAGAAGACAATGTCAGGCAGACAGGATGAATAGGAAAGTGAGGTTCATTCTTTGGGCTCCTTGGTTTTCTCTCCCTAGTCCATGTTGTACGCAGTCCACAATGTTAACTTCAATGCAAGAATGACCATATAACTAGACAATACAACAAGAACAAAAAGAATCTAAAAATTGACAATGAAAGTCAGACACAGGGCTGACAGGAAAACAGGAACTAACTAAACCACAGTGCACAAGGGAAGAGGAGCAAAAATAAAACAGGAACGATCTGAGACTACAAAATCTAATCAATACAGCAAAGATGATGCAGAACAAAATCATTAAAATACAAAGCGAAGGCCTAAGGATCATGACACAGCTAAATTCTTCAATCTATTTTGCTGCACAGTCCCCTTAAAGTTGGAGCAAATTTTTCTATAGTTTTTCCTTCCACTAAACTTTCCACAAATGTGCGTGGATACAGTAGTCTCAGAACAGCCTGGTCAGTTAACAATAATATTTTGTGGCTGACTCTCTAGTGAAGAGTGTTACTGAATTGAAATTAAAATGAATAGAAATACGGCTAGTGTGAATGAGTATATTAGTTTTTTACTTTGAATTATATTACTTTAACAAAATCTGTTATCTTTACTTTCATTTAACATCTTCAAAAGTATTTTTTTTACAGTGTAACAGGGAAGAATATGCTTGCCCTTTATTCCACAGGACTTCAGTCACCTTTGCTAAATTCAACCATGTGACTGTTTAGTTTGTTTCTTGTATCCTGTGTTTATAGGCTACAGGCAGCAGGTGTGTCTTCCCACCAGAGCAGACAGGGACATGGTGTTTCTCCCATCACAACACCGGTCTAGCCGCAGAGAGAGGGGACAATACTTGGTTAATTTTAGCTCAGGGTCCCAGACATCCACATTGCTGCTGACATGCCCGCGCGCTGTCATCCCGAACCCCAGCGCGTGCGCTAGTACAGTCCACTGCAGCTGACGTCACATCCAGCATGGCGGTCAAGGTGACTCCGTCAATATTTCTTTATCAGAAATGTGTTTAAAAATGATGTAAACGCGGCCGCGGGCTTTGCGCTTTGGGGTGCGGAGGACGTCTAATCTGCGCGGACGTGTTGGGGTTAGAGCTTCAACGCAGTGGAGTCACCTCCTCCCATTTTATTGTATTGTTGCTCTGCATCCTGACACATAGGCGCGTCTCCCTGGCCTCAAAGAGACAACTGTAATTTCTTTGCTCTGTTGCTTTTGTGCGTCTGAGAGATTTGTTTCGAAGCTGTTAAAAAGGCGCTGGAACTTGTTATTTTTGCTCGAGTCCTGTGGTCGATCCTGCTGAGCCGCCTGCGTTAAAAAAAAAGAAAAAAAAAAAAAAATCAAAGCTGAAAAGTGACAAACTGAAGTCCGGTTTTGTTGATGACAGAGATTTCTGTGTGAATCTTAATTTTCAGACAACATTGTGTTCTTCTGAGAACTTTTTTTTTCATAAAGACTTCAAACTTGTGTGTTACAGGTGCAAGCCACAAGAAGAGCTGACCCTAATGAGTTGAAGACAATTTTTCTGAAGGTAGGTTACAATTTTGTGTGTCTCAACTCTAAATAAAAGCACAGATGAATAGAAAAACTCTTTGTATGCATAATTTATTTTATCTGTCAGTTCTGCTTTTGCAGTGCCTGGTATAACTCCATCAAAGGTCATATAAAAGGTTTTGATTAGCGTCGGGTCAGCTGTAATCTAGAATTACTTTGTACATTTTGAAATTTAAGCTTCCTACTGAATTTTGTTTCATCCTCTTTTCAAAGCCTTGACTAAAACTCACATTCCTGTGTAGTGGAAGTTTTTGATATGGATGATGTGGCTCTTTGCCCAGGGTAAAATAGCCTTTGGGACGCCCCAACTAAGTTTTCTACTACTTATTTGCCTTTCCCCATTTTAGGAGGATGAGTGCCCCTCAGGGTTGTTCACAGTGTAAAAACTTTAAATGGTTGCTGGCTGAAGTTGCTCTCTGATTTTCAGTTTTTCAGTGGGTCATTCAGAAAAGGGCTATTTAACTTCTTTTGTATATATAAAGAATTAGGGCTTCACTTAGTAATATGGGCTGGTCAAACTTGATCGGCACAGATATTCTCTAAAATAAAGCATTTACTCTATTTATGAAAACGTAAAAACCCACTTCACTGTCTTTTTTTATGGCATTAGTACCACCTTAGATTTGTTGTAGCACAGAAGGAGGAGCTTGTCAAGCAAGTTTCTACTGCTGTTGTCACAAACAGCGCTGTTGCATCCTGTTTACTGTAGATATGCATATTGTTTGGATTAAACGATACGCAATACATCAGGCAAACAATACGTTTGACTGGTCAAACTTTAACTCAGTTATTCTGCATGGCACAAAGATTACTGGGATTTACAAAACAAGTTATTTCAAAGCAATTCTTTGACATCAGATTGTTGTTGGTGTGCAGAGCAAAAGGGCTTTCCCGGGATTGAATTTAGCCAAGAACTTCCACTGTTCTTCGTCACGTCTTTAGCTTTGCTTATCCTCTGAGAGTGTCTTGTTTGGAGTGTAAACTTGTTCCTGAAAGAAGTGGCTGAGTTTAAAATGCCGGTCTCCTCGTAGCCCTCAACATCCCTTCACTCAGCTGTAACAGCGCTGTTTAATTTCAATGCATATTCAGGTGGAAGGGTTAATTATTCACTCTGACTGCCTGTATAATTTGATTAAGAACTACTTGAGGCCTACTGTGAGGGTGAATAGATACACAATTGTGACGGAGAAGCATGGTAATAGATTGCTTGAAATTAATATTTTCCATCTGAAACATTAATTCAGCAGAGCGCATTGAATTGTAGCTGTGAAAACACTTGGAGTTGGAGGGGTCTCCTCCCACGCCCTTGCTTTCTCTCTTTGGGTTTGGCTGGGGCCCATGAGCATGGCCTTTCTGCTGCCGGTTCACGCTCCCCTTCTGCTTCCAGAGCTATCTTGGTGCCAAACACGAAACCCTACCCAGTCTCTATAAATGACTGTACATCTTGAAGCCCTCACACTAAGGTCAGGTTTTACTTCAGTCATGTGGAGTAGCATATTTCCAAAGCTTAAAGGTTGATGCTTTTATTTGTGTTGCATCCATCTAAAGCACATTACGGAAAAGCAGAGATTATATATCAATTAGTGTAAATGCTTTAGAAGGACCTAAATATTTAATTATTTTACTATAATAATAATATGTTTACATAAAATGCTATGTTTTTTAAAATTGTATTGTTTTGCTTAAAAAATGTTTCTATATAAATGATTTAAAGGATAATAATTTGTTTTCAATAACATGTAACAAAATAATCCCACATCTGTCAGATAGCCTTTGGTTATGAAGAGCAGGATTTACCATACTATAAAGTTTTTAAAATTGTACTAAAAATGCCAACTTCAATGCTTCATGTGCATTTGGGTTGATGACATCACAAGAGGTATAAGAGTAGAATAGATCTTAAAGATTATGGTACCACTGTGTATTCTACACAGTGATTATGGTACCACTGTGTAGAATACAGATTACTCCTTTAAAAAATAAATGTGGCTGAAAACATGCAAATAAAAATGGAAAACAAGGCAAATACAATTTAAATCTGATTAGTTGCTTTTTCCCTTTTGTGATGTCACCAAAGGCATGTGGGATTTGAAGCTTGTTTTTGGGAGGGCTGCTTTTCATTGTGAACAAACAAATAGAATCCAACAACAAAACTGGCCATGCCATGTTTTATAAATGAAACATGGGTTTTGCTGTTTTTTACAGAGCAGCCTGGCAAGTAGCTTTAAGAGAGAAAGATGATGTGAAAGAATATGAACAGTTCAGTTCTATGTGTCATTATGGCCTAAAGCGTAGCATTGTATAGATTTTAAATGCGCTGTAGTTGAAGTGAACTGAGATTCCTTTGTTCTTGTAAAACACAAAACCATATTGTGACACAGAAAAGAGATCCCTATAGAGAGGGAAGAGCTCCTCATCTTTCTGTGCGCACAATGGAGTTTCTACCTTACAATTTCTCTGTCTAAAACGACATGTCAATCCTCGCTTACCGCTGTTTACAGCTCTGTACATGTGTCCTCTGCAGTATGCCAGCGTGGTGGAGGATGGGGAACATTACATGACCCCCAGAGACTTTGTGCAGAATTACTTGGGTCTGCACACACAGCCTCAACACAACCCCAAAACTGTGGAGCTGATAGCCGGAGTGGCCGACACCACCAAGGATGGGTGAGTAGAAATCTTGTCTTAGACTGAAATGTCTCAAAACACGCTCCTTATTATTAACATTAACCGTTTTGTTTTCTACACTTTTCATCCACACACTAGTTTGAGAAATGTTTCAGTTTTCATTTTGTGCTCCAAAACTATTATTTTCTTTATCAAACTTGCTGTCTACCGAGATCTGTGAAAATTCAAACTAAAGCTGTGGAGCACAGAACAGTGTTTCCTGGTTTCAATCGCTAGTTAAATTCCTGTTTTGATTCAAAAAGAAAATTTTACCCACTTGTCAGTGTTTGTTCTGTCTGCCTGTTTCCTGCATTGCCTGTTCTCCATTACTTGATTGTTCCATTGTCTTTCTATTGCTCTGCTTTCAGTTGTCATTTCATCCATCCCACAGCCCAAGTTCCCATCTCCTATTTCTTTGTAGCATCCATTGTGTCATGTCTGACTATGCTTTATTTAGAAGGTTGTTTTTTTTTATCTCGGCTGTCTTGATCTGTTCTACATATTTTTCTTTTCAATTACATTTTTTTTAGCTTAGGCAAAGCTCATTTTTGTTTTTTAATTCTGCATTCAGAGGCTTGCATCGACCCAATAGTTTGAGCAGAAGCTGCCTCCTCCTAATTTTATGCCATTAATGCCAATGTTATAGTTTGTTTGATCTTATTTGGGTTTATTTAGTTGATTATTCAAGCTGACACAGCTGTAAAATTTTTAATTTTACTGAAAAAATCTGCTCTTTTCATTGAGATTACATATGTTCTTTCTCATCCAAACAGACTGATCTCTTTCCAGGAGTTTCTGGCCTTTGAATCGGTTCTGTGCGCCCCTGATGCCCTCTTCATAGTGGCCTTTCAGTTGTTTGACAAGACTGGCACAGGAAACATCTCTTTTGGTACGTACATAGTATAAAACATGCTGAGAACACCAAGACACTTTCTAGCTCTTAATTGTGTGTGTTCTCCAAGAGTTAAATAAACGCTTTGTAGAGCTTCAGAGCAGGACAGGTGAGAGTATTGAGTGTTTCTACACAACCACGAAATATCTGTTTTTCAAAAGAATAAAAAAAAAAAACATAAAAAATTTGCTTCCCATCTCTAAATGTTTTCATCTGCCCTACCTTGTCGTTTCTTCCTTCCTTATTTTCTTTGGTGTGCTTTCTTCCATCCTTGCATCCTTCTTTTTATCCTTACTTCTTTTCTTCTATCCTAACTTCTGGTTTTCCCTTTTGTCTCATTTCTTTTCATCTTCCCTGTCATTCTTATCTAGCAGTCAGGGTTGCACAATATGGCACAAGAAGTGTGTCATCAAAGGTCACAAGACTCCTTCTTGCCTCTTCTATTTGACCTTTTGTAAGGACATAGTTTGCATGTTACAGCTGAAGTTGACATGGCTGACTCGACTGGCTTGTGAAAGGCCCATGCAGCCTAAAAGTGCTCTGTCTTTTGAATCAGCCGAGTTGTGACAAGGTTGCTTTAAGCCTCTGCTCTGTACACCTACTCACTAACTCGACTCAGTGACTACTTCCACTGCCAGATCAGAGGTGTAAGAGCACTACATCGACTTCGACAACCAAAGGCCTTCTTGAGAAGTCTCTCGCATTTATTAAAAGTATTTATGAGATAAAGGCAATTGAATGGTGTGATAATACAACTGCATGCTGGATATTTATCCTTGTGTTGTTTTTTAACCACTTCTTAACACTTTTCCAGAGAATGTCAGAGACATTTTCAGCCAAACGACAGTCCATCACCACATCCCCTTCAACTGGGACTGTGAGTTCATCCGGCTGCACTTCGGCCATGAGAGAAACAAGAATCTCAGCTACGCAGAGTTCACTCAGTTTTTGCAGGTAAACATTTCATGTCAAGAGTTTTACCAACCATGTATAGATCAGGTCTCCCAGGATTTATCTACAGTGTCACTGCAGAGACTAATGTCTGGGTTTCTCGCTCACAAATGGCCACAAAATATAAGCCTTCATAATTTTTAACATCTGATATTTTGAGAAGTTTTGCTAAAACATATCTTTGAGTTAGAGCTACACAATTTGTTAATTCACAATTGGTATCACATTATCAGGAATTACAATTTAGCAATGACAAAGGATTGCTTCGATGTGATTTTTTTTCTGATTTTGTATTTCAAGTCTTCTCTCTGCATATTGAAAATATGCAGTTGAAACAAGATGTTGAGTAAAAAGACCAATACACATTTTTTTCTCACTGTTTGAAATTGAAAATAATCAAACTTCTCTTGTTTTACTTTAATTAGAATGACCAACACAGTTTTTGTTTGCTAAAAGCCACAATGTTGAGAACTAGAACATGCCAAATATTGATTTAACTCCCACTTGCACAAGATATGGAGGTCGCTGCTTGACACTGTGAAAATGTAGTAATGTGATGAAAATGGAGACAGAAAATAATGCTTTAGAATTAAAGCAACATAGATGACTTTAGCCTTGCACATGACCTCATCTCCTTAGATTTACAAGCATTGAGTAATGTGCATATAAAGAATCTGAAGCTCGTTCTTTTGTGGGACTTGACCTGAATCTGAGTGATGGTTTTGTGGTGGGCAAACAGCATCGGTGTATGTGCGGAGGAACCTGGTCCGGGCTTGAGGGCTGTGGTCTCAGGAAGAAGCTGGGTGGGCTTCTTCTCTACTTCACTGCTGGATCCCTCACAGCTCTCTATGGTTTATTATGACTGACTCTAGTTTCCCACAACTGCACAAATGATTCTCTTGTGTACATGATTTCATACACTGATGTCATTATTGTTGTCTGCTGTCGTGGCCAGGAATAGTCAGTAAGCAATAAAAATTACAAGTGTGTCTATTTAGCTGTTATTCAGAGTTGCAGCGCTGCCACATTGTGTATTTGACTGAAACTGCAGAACTGGTGAATATTAGCTTTGTCAGCTGATGAAAATTCATCATGTGCTTTCAACAAAAGACAGAAGAAAAGCATTGGCCAATCCAACAATTAGGCCAGTGTTTCAATGACGGTGCTCCACTCTCCTCTGGTTCTAGGTGATGAGCTCCGACAGCAGGGTTCAGGTTCCCCCGTATCCTCTCCTGATTGCATGGTTGTCATATTAAATCATGTCTCTGCAAACACACACCTGCCAGCCATTGTGCAGCCGTTCGGCTCTCAGACCAGGCTTCTCAGGACCTGGACTTCATGAGTCTCTGGAGAGAGACAATAGCCTGTGTGACACTTTAGCATCTGACGGCTATATCTGTGGAGATGAAAGAAAGAAAATAAAGTATCCATCCATGCATGCTCTCTAAGCAAGAATCTGCCGTCAATTCGTAGAAAGCATTTTGTGCTTTAAAATTTATCAAAACAGATTTCATAGTTCTGGAAATTTGACCCCAGAAAACTACTTGCGTTGGAGCTTATTGCACTAGATATTCATCTTTTGCTATTTGCATTTACCTATTTTTGCAGGAACTGCAGCTGGAGCACGCTCGCCAGGCATTCGCTCAGAAAGACAAGAAGAAAAGTGGCACCATCACTGCCTTGGACTTCAGTGACATCATGTCCACCATCAGGCACCACATGCTGACTCCTTTCGTAGAAGAAAACTTGGTTTCAGTGAGTCGAACTGCACATGAGCGACACCGTTTAAAATAAAAATCTTGCTATTCTGACTTGAGTTTGTTCAGGCTGCAGGAGGCAGCACCTCCCACATGGTGAGCTTCTCCTACTTCACTGCCTTCAACGCCCTCCTCAACAGTATGGAGCTGATCCGCAAGATTTACAGCACCCTCGCCGGCTCACACAAAGAAACTCTCGTCACGAAAGGTACTTCTAATCACCTCCTGAAATTCAGCAATCTCCTGAATTTGACGTGTGCTATGATATCTGGCTGTTCGATCCTATGTTTAACTTTCTCGACAGAGTGGTGTGAGTGAACACACAGGGAACATTAACTGTAGCACTAAATTACACAGGTAAATGAAAGTTTTTAATGTGGTAATCCGATGACCCCTCCTCTACATAAGTAGCTGATCCTGTCAGTCACATCTGCTCCCAACTGTGTTGTCCATTGAGATCCAAACATCAGACTTCTCTCTCTCTCTCTCCATGGTTTTTCCTCCATTTAGAGAAGACTTGGGGCTAATAGTATTTGCAAATAGTAGCAACATATCATTCAGGCTTAGACAAACACTCACTTTTCATTTTTTCTGTTGTGCAAGGGATGTCCACGCAGTCCACTACGTCAAGTCAGCTTGCAGGTTACTTCTGTAAATCTGACGGAAAGGTCTTTTTCAGGAGAAGCGAATAACTAACTCTTTTCCTTTCTTCAACAACTACCATTAGGTTTCCTTTTAGAAAGACCACCCGATGGCCACTTTGTTACCTAGCAGGCAGCAGCAAAGAACTAAATTTGAAGCTCAAATAATAGAGCGATGCTTAGCGAGTGGATGTTCATGCGGCGAGTACTTTCAGAGAAGGAACTTAAGCACATAAAAAGTAGTTTAAAGGTTTATACTTTCCATTACATTCCTTTTCAGCAGCAAACATATAAAGATAACTTAAACACACAAAGATCAGTATTTGCAAATACTATTGTAATTAAAGCCTACTGTAGAAAAAACCTTTTTTTTTTTTATTTCCACCTCTTGGCCTCTAGCTTGGCTTTTTGAGGCATGGTTGTATGACTTCCTTTTTTCTTCCCTTTCTTTGAACTGTAGAAGAGTTTGTTCACGCTGCGAATAAGTTTGGTCAAATCACTCCTATGGAGATAGACATCCTGTTCCAGCTCGTCGGCCTCCACTCTCACTCTGGGTAAGATGCTGCATCACCAGCATGCAACAGTGTGGATTCAAAGCAAACCAAAGTTTTCTATTAATTAATTTGTGTCTACGAAAGTAGAGTAACCCAAGGAGTAGATTTTGCTTCTATCAGACTGTCCAGGGCAGGTGCAGTTACAGTCCGGTAGCTGACTGCTATCAGTGTATCATTTACCTATTTGAAAGCCAAGCAACCAAGGAAAACCTGTCCATCTTTAGAAAGTAATTCTGCTCACTTTATACTAGAATTAATATCTTATGTTTTATTTGCAACCGATGGTCTGTAAAAGGGTTTTATATCACACAAAAAGGTAATCACAGTGGATTAAAATGAAACAAGCTCTCTTAAGCCCTCCCTGTTGCAAAACCCAATGAAGCTATTGGTTACAGACCTATTTTCTCAACGTCTAAATGTTCCAGTGACTGCAGTTTGGGGCATAATCTGGAGGTAGACAGAACCTAATCTGACCCCAGACTATCAGGTTCTTCTTAAATAAAGAATCCAGAGTTATTTAAAAATAAAATAACTGATACATTTTTCTGTAAAAAGATGCATATTGCTCTAAATCCAAATGCCCTCTATGTATGCTCACTATACATGACTCCACTGCTGAAGAAAACGCAAGCTGGAGCACATTTAAAGTTTCTTACTGAATTTTTAGGCTAGTCATAGAGGATATAGTCGAATGAAGACAAAAGGTATGTTATGGCATATTTATACCATATATGAAGGAGAAATGGTCCAGCACACCACATCGACAGTTCAGTTTGGAGCATCATGGTGGTGGACTTTCTGCAAAGTCCTATGAGATGCCAGGAACCGACCATTGCTGTGCACTGTTAGCCAGCTGGCAGAAAGGGGACTAGTAAATCTTTTTTCCATAATTACAAGGAAAGTAATTAAACTGCTTGGAAATACTGTCTTTTAAAGAATCCCTCTGCAGCCTAATTAGCAGAGGTGGGGACTCGAGTCACATGACTTGGACTCGAGTCAGACTCGAGTCGTTAAAATCACGACTTGAGACTTGACTTGAAAAAATGCTCAAAGACTCGGACTTGACTCGACTTGAAGCTGTTTACTTGAAAAGACTTGATATTTTTTACTCAAAGTCTTAAAATTTAAAACACATTATTTATAAAGTGGTGTCATTAATTAATTTCACTCATTCCGTATCAATATGCGCAGACCGTCACTATGTTTTTCCTCTCTCCTTACGTAGCTGCAGCACAACCAATCAAATTAACAGGATTTGGACGTTTAAAAAAACGCGGCAAAGCTACAGAGCTCAGGGAACGAAATACGAAATAACCGCTCGAATATGCTTCCGCGAGTAATT
>CAEGAG010145310.1:0-16982 GCA_903067065.1 Brachyrhaphis terrabensis
TGGTAGACTGTGAGGTGAGGTGCCATCTATAAAATGTCCATCTTCTCTTAACCCTGCTCTTCTTCTGCTGTTTTATTTTTCTTTCTGATCCAAAGATTGTGACCGGTTTGCTGCAGTGGGTGGAAGCTTCATTGTTCCTCTAGGATACCAACTAAAACCTACCGATACTCTGAAGTGGAAGCTAAATGGTAGCATAATATTTAATAAAAAACCAGGAAGGATATCTATTGGGAAAGAAAGTGACATTAATGCAGACGGATCCCTTAAACTGATGAACCTGTCGGAGAATCAAGCAGGACTTTATTCCTCTGATGTTTTTGATGAAAATGGAAAAGCGCTGAGCCTGAAAAGCACAAAACTATGTCTACTGAGTAGGTTCAAAATGTATTTTAGTTTTACATTATTTATCTGTTTGATCTTTTCTTTCTTTCCTCATTAAAACTGACTGGCACTTGACTTTTTCATCCACAGGTTGTGACCAGTTTGCTGCAGCAGACAGAAACTTCATTGTCCCTCTAGGATACCAACTAAAACCTACTGATTGTCTGAAGTGGGAGTTTAATGGAAACACAATATTTTATAAAAGATCTGCAGAGGTAGTTATTGGTAAAACAGATGATATAAATGAAGATGGTTCCCTTAAACTGATAAATCTGAGGAAGAACCAAATGGGACGATACACCTCGGAGGTTTTTGATGAAGCAAAGAAAGCGCGCACCATGAAGGAAACAAATCTGTGTGTGCTGGGTAGGTAGAAAATGTCTGATCTGTTTGTCATGGTTTTTATATTTCATCAATAACCTCTTGTCTCTTTGCTCTAATCAAACCTCCTCAGATCCTGTGAAGAAGCCTAAAGTAAATGTATCATGTAAGGATGGAAACATGAAGTTTCACTGCTTTCTTGGTCAAGTGAGTATTTATTTTTACATAATTTTAACCAAAATATCACAAGAGTCATAATTAGTCTGTTAAACCAGTTATTTCCATCTCACGTGGCCCTGTCAAAGTAAAAGTCACAGTAAATAATTGTGATGTGATACAGTTTGGCCCCACAGAGGTTGAGGTAGTTGGTCCTGAACAGTTTGTCTCTGTATTGAATGTTTTTCTTGATCTACTTGTTGTCTTTTATTTCCATTTTCCTCCAGCAACCTATGGATGCAAAGTACGAGTGGCTCCGGAACGGAGCCAAGATGGAGGAAAGTCATTTGACTTTTGAGATAAAAGCAGCACAAACTAAAGACAACAAATTTGTTTGCAAAGTTTTCAATGAAGTCAGTTCTGAGTCCAGTGAGCCTGTTGCTCATAGCTGTGCCGAAATAAGTAAGTATGTTGTGGTAACCATAGCACGATGGGCTCCATAGTAACTGCTGCTTGAAACCAATCATTTCTTTTAAAAAATATGTTGGTCATAGATGCTCACGAGTAAATAATCCCTGATTATCGATAAATCATATTTTATTTTTCATGTGTTTTAATCTATCCCAGATCTTCCCGATGTCTGGGACATTGTTGGTGGTGGAGGAGGTATGTATTTAAAATCCTCTAAATTCATGCTTGACTTTAAAAATGTTTTTTGTTCTTTAGGTCTCTGAGTTACATCTAAACTAAATAACTCATATTTAAGCTTGTATGTGCAAATTGTTCCTATACTCTTAAAATTCTGCTGTTTTATTTGTATTTTCACAATTTTCATGGAAATCAACACCAATTCTTACCACCATTTTGACTTTTCTGGTATAGAACTGATGACAATGAGTTATTGGTAGACTGTGAGGTGAGGTGCCATCTATAAAATGTCCATCTTCTCTTAACCCTGCTCTTCTTCTGCTGTTTTATTTTTCTTTCTGATCCAAAGATTGTGACCGGTTTGCTGCAGTGGGTGGAAGCTTCATTGTTCCTCTAGGATACCAACTAAAACCTACCGATACTCTGAAGTGGAAGCTAAATGGTAGCATAATATTTAATAAAAAACCAGGAAGGATATCTATTGGGAAAGAAAGTGACATTAATGCAGACGGATCCCTTAAACTGATGAACCTGTCGGAGAATCAAGCAGGACTTTATTCCTCTGATGTTTTTGATGAAAATGGAAAAGCGCTGAGCCTGAAAAGCACAAAACTATGTCTACTGAGTAGGTTCAAAATGTATTTTAGTTTTGATCTGTCTGTCATGGTTTTTATATTTCATCAATAACTTCTTGTCTCTTTGCTCTAATCAAACCTCCTCAGATCCTGTGAAGAAGCCTAAAGTAAATGTATCATGTCAGGATGGAAACATGAAGTTTCACTGCTTTCTTGGTCGAGTGAGTATTTATTTTTACATCATTTTAACCAAAATATCACAAGAGTCATAATTAGTCTGTTAAACCAGTTTTTTCCATCTTATGTGGCCCTGTCAAAGTAAAAGTCACAGTAAATCATTGCGATGTTGAGGTAATTGGTCCTGAACAGTTTGTAGTTACCATAGGACAACGGGCTCCATAATTTAAGTTTCCAAATAGTCTTTATTGCTCTTTTCCCTATTTCCATTTACTTTAGCAACCTATGGATGCAAAGTACGAATGGCTTCTGAACAGTGCCAAGACGGAGGAAAGTCATTTGACTTTTGAGATAAAAGCAGCAGAAAGTGAAGCTCACCAGTTTGTTTGTAAAGTCTTCAACAAAGCCAGTTCTGAAACCAGTGAGCCTGTTGCTAATAATTGCACTAAAATAGGTCAGTATTTATGTTGTGGTCATTATGGCTAAAAGCTGCACAACATGCTTCAGCTAATAACTGCTGTCTAAAACAGGATGGAATAGCAACAACCTTCCTAGTAAAATGTTTTATTTTTTTGGGTTATTTATTGTTTTCTAAAGTTTTCCTAGACGAACTGCATGGAAGAAGTTTCTGGGTTTTTAATGGATTCAGAGTTGGTATGTTTTTAAATTGACATAAATACATGAAATACACTAAAATGTCCATAAATCATGAACATTTTGAATGTTTCTAGCTTTTGTTCTTCTGCTGATCATCACCGTTGCTGTTTGCTGCGTCCGAGTTAAGAGGAAAAGGAAGAAGCCACTGAATAGTAATGTGTTATTTCATTTTATTGATCAGTTGTTAAGAACTTTGTAGATTAAATGAGAACTTATTAGAAGAAGCTGAAATTATCTTAAAGGTCTACAAAGAAGTAAATTACAATCATAACTGTGAGAAACGAGTGTTTGTCCTCTGACTTCCTGTCAGGTTTAAAATAATGTCTTAACTGAGACACAATTTGGCTTTGAGTCCTAATTTCTTCCTGTCTTTAATCACTGAACAGACGATGTGGAGCTTCCTTTGAAGCAGACCGACACCGAGCAGCCGCCATCATCGCCATCTTCCTCCTCTTCCTAACCATCATCCTCCTCATCACCACCTCATGAGCCAAACAATATTTCTATACGCTCAGCCGGTGCTGGACAAAAATCTGTACATAGTGGCAAATTAAGACTCTGACAAATAATTTTGTGCTTGTGGGATTGAAACGAGCAATAAAATGTAATGAATGAAATGTAAATGTAAATAAAAATACTTGCTGTCATCTAAAAGTAGATGTGGGGCCTTTTGTATCACTTCCTTTCAAAACTAACCGTGTCAAGAGAGACGTGAGCTGTTACAGGAAATAAACTCAGTGAGGGAAAGTTCTTCTTTTTGGCCAAATAAGACGATGAAGACGACGGCGTCCCTCTCTGTCGTCGCCGTGTGTTTGCTCTGCTGCTCCGCTGTCGCCTCACAAGGTACCAGTCTGACGTTAAAATCACTTTTTAATGTTACTGCAGGTTGATTTTATGGAGATCTGGCTTTTCTAGAGTTACAACCTCTGTGTTCTGTATCCCTTATCTCCATCTGCAAATGTTTGTTCAGATTTAATGTCATTCAGCTGTTGAAGACGTGAAGCTCTAGAAAATGTTCTGACTCAGTTAACCATGGAAAGCCATAAATCAAAAGGACACTTATCCAAATCTGTGTAAATTGCTTCCTTATTTTCATAATTCAGACTGTTTATGTGTATTTTCACAATTATTTTGTCATGAAAAAAACCAGGAACAAGTCTTGCAAGTGAGTTACTTATAGATTCTGAAATAATGTCTAATAATAATATTAGTGAGAAAACAGGCCTCAAAGTTTGTCCTTTATACCCAGTGAGCTAACAGGGTGTGTTTTTGTGTTGTTGTTTTTTTTTTTTAAACATTCATCTTATTGGCTGAAACCAAAAGCATTTGAATAGCCAATGAAACGCGGTATGTTAATCAGCTGTGAGTTTTTCACACACTTTGAAACTGATCAAATGTACTCTGTAAACAAACTGAATTCAAATACAAAGCTTATCATCTCAAAATCTCTTAAGCTGCTATTTAAAACTATTTAAGTGGCTTCTTAATAACTTCAACTAGTATACTTTGCAATAAAAGAAAAGCTGTTTTCTCAGGAATTAATGTTGTCTTTTTTTGTTGTTTTTTTTACCATTTTCTTTGTTTCTGCCTTGATGATTTGTTCCATTTATTACCACATTGACTTGTCTTGTATATATCTCAATCAGTGTTTTTACATGCTTTATTAAACTTCATTGGTAGACTTTGAGATTATGATTATTGTCTGCCATCTAGTGTCCATATTCAAAAAATCCTTCTCTTCTTTCTTTTTTCATTCTCTTTTTTCTGACCCACAGGTTGTGACCAGTTTGCTGCAGTGGGTGGAAACTACACTGTTCCTCTGGGATACCAACTAAAACCTCCTGATACTCTGAGGTGGACGTTAAATGGCAGCATAATATTTTATAAAAGAACAGTGAGGATAGTTGTTGGGGAAAATGATGATATAAATCAAGATGGCTCCCTGAAACTGACCAATCTGAAGAAGGACCAAGCAGGACTTTACACTGGTGAGGTTTTTGATCGAAGTGGAAGACCGCAGACCACCAGGAACACAAATTTATGTCTGCTGGGTAGGTACAAAAATATTTCCACATAGCTTCCTGAACATCTATTCACATTTGAAATCTTGCGCTTGATTTCTTTTTTCTTTATTTCCTCACTATTGTTGTCCAAATAGTAAATATTAAGTTCTGGGAAAACTTTAAAACTGTGACATCAGGCTGTTGATCCACCAGAGGATCTTAAACACATGCAGAATATCAGCATATTTCCTTAATCTGTGTTTGATCTAATTGAACGTTCTCAGATCCTGTGAAGAAGCCTGAAGTAAAAGCAACATGTCAGGATGCAAATGTGATCTTTGATTGTGTTTCTGGGGCGGTAAGAACTTGGTTTTACATCTTTTTTTACTAATAACCACAAGACTTTCTGTGGAGCTTTTAATGTTTCTTAAAAATCCAGAACGATTAGTCACATTCTTTATTCCTAAACATTGCAAGAACTCTGCTGTTCAGCTGTATTTAAAATGCAAAATCAGCATTTCACACGGCCCTGTCAAAGTAAAAAGCACAGGAAATTATTTAAATACCAGCCAAATATATGGTGGACTGATTTTCACGCTGGTTTCCGTTTTGAGCTGCGTTTTAATTTCCCTGTAGCAACCTGCTGATGCCGAGCACCAGTGGCTTCAGAACGGCGCCGAGATGAAGGAAAACAGACAGATGTTTGAAACCAAAGCAGAAGAAACCAAAGGCGCCACATTTGTTTGCAAAGTCTCCAACAAATTCAGTTCTGAAACCAGTGAGCCTGTCATTCATAACTGTGCAAAGTCGGGTAGGTATGTCGTCTTCACCTCAGCTCATAGCTGCTGTTTGACAATGTGTTGCTAATAACCGCTACCTAAAATAAGACCGAATAACTTCCCCTCAAATTGTGTGGCTTGAAAAGTTTTTCACATGTATTGTTTTTAAAGGATATCCAGATGAACTGGCTGGAATAGATATCTGGGTTTTAACTGGTGCCAGAGTTGGTATGTTTGTAGATTAAATTTGAGTTTATATACATCATATATATTTTGATAGTACAATCTCTGATGTTTTTTGCTGTAATTTTTCCAGGTTTCATTGTTGTGCTGACCGTCCTTGTGTCCATTTGTTTTGTCCGAGTTGAAAAGAGGATGACGAAGGGACTGAAGGGTGATGTGTTTTTTTAAAAATTTTTGAAAATCGGTTGTTGAAAGTAAGAACTTCTTGGAAAATATATTAGAGACCTGTTAAATACCACTATCTACTGTTCTCCGTAAATGACCAGATCAAAACTTTTGGGGCACCCCAAGGCTCCATGTTAGGTCTACTTCTATTTCTACTTTTATGTTCATACCTGCATTGATAAGTCTGGCCAATCCCTTCGTGTGCGATTCCTCTCCATTCAAATCGAATGTTACAGCTCAGTCTGGGATTTCTCCCATTGACTTGGATTCCCTCCAGTAGAAATTTAACCGGGCCAATCAGCAAACAGGCACTGTTTTAGAATTGAAAATAAGGTCAAATTGTTTAGCTAATGTAAATTATGCAGCCAATGAGCAAACTCAATATGTTTTTTTCTTATTATTCTTTAGAACGCGTTGCTGTTTGCTCAGTTTTATTCAGCTTTGCATCCTAATTTATGTCTGATCTTTCATCTCAGCTGATGAGGAGGAGCTTCCTTTGCAGCCGACCGATACAGAGCATCACAGTCATGATCCTCATTTTTCTCCTCTTCAGTCTCATCACCTCCAGTTATGAGCCAATGTTTTTTTTCAGGTTTTTTTAAATTTTTTTGTTTGTTTGTTTCTACATACTTTTTTTTTCCTGTCTCTGATTTGACAAGTACCCTTTTTGCAAAAATCAAAACAGACTTTGTGTCGCTAGCCATCTTAAGTTTTAGCAACTACTATGTGGAAACATTAAAACTCATTGAAGTTGTTTTAACCAGTCATTTTTGTCCTTTTGGATGTAGAAACACAAAATATGTTTCTGTGAATTGTTTATTCTTTAGTGAAGATGCCATGTGGATGCTTTGAAAGTAAATGTAACAATAAAGTAATATTTCAATTGTTGATTTTTTGGGGGAGGGGGGTTATCATGTAAAGCACTTTGAACAACCTTGTTGCTGAAATCTGCTGTACACATAAACTTGACTGATTGATAGATAATAAACAACAAATGTAAAAAAGGTTAAAAAAATAAATAAATGAATAAAAAGTCCTGTAGACTAGTCCCGGTTAATTGTGTACCTGCTGCTTTTGTAAAATCTGTTGAGTTTTTATACTCTTGACATGAGATTAAACCTATGAAAGACCATATTATTTTGTATTAATAGCAGGTTAGTATACACTGTTTGTAACGTGTTTTTTTCCCCAGCCGCCTTTGAAGCAGCATGAGCAATAAGACACTCGCCAGTTTGTTTTAAAATCATGACAGCAAACCAGAAAAAGTCAAATAACTCAGCCTCTGTGTGCAGAAATACTTTATTGTGAGGTTTTGCAAGTAATTTTCAACCTGAGAGATAAAGAGAGGAAAAAGAATCTACTGTATCTTAACTGTGTGACCATAAATAAGGAAGTTTTGTAAAAATTTGATGCCAATCTTAGTTGTGAGAGAGCTCAGAACAGCAAAGGAGCTTTAATAGCTTTAAATAAGACTTTGAGGTCAACAACACCTACAGGCCTCTTTCCGAGCATCTTTTTTTTTGGTGGTTACAGCTTAAATGATCTCATTATTGAATCTGTAGGACAATAATTATTCTCACTCAATGAGGAAAGAGAAGTAAATAAAGACGCACGCCTCTTCTTTGTTCTAAAAATGACATTTTCTACTTGCTCTCTTGAAAGTAGACCGCTGGGGGCCTCTTGGATCACTTCCTTTCAAAACCAAGAGCTCGAGCTGCACGACGTGAGCAATACGAGCCGCTGTGACAGGAAATAACCTCGATGATGGAAAGTTCTTCTTTTCAGCCAAGTGTGAGGAGGACGACGATGAAGATGGCATCGGTTTCTGTCGTCTCTGTGTTTCTTCTCTGCTGCTCCGCCATCGCTTCCCAAGGTATTGAACTAATGAAGAAATCACTTTTCACTGCTGGAAGGGGAAGGTTATACATTTGTTTTAAGGATAATGTTTAATTTCAGTAGTTTGTTCTCAGTTAGTGGAGCTCCAGATCTTTGACCTCTTTCATTTTCATGTTTTCTGAAGCAAATATTCGCTCTTTTACGTGTCTAAAGTACAGATTCATTGTCATGTTTTCATGTTTTCATCTGTTTTTTTCATCACATCAAGTAAAAAGATGAAACTTTTATACAAAATGTATTGCCTTGGAATGATAAGAAACTAGTTAATTTCTCAAATAAAAGGTTTTGTCCCTTAATTGAGGCAGGTCAATTAAGTGATTTCTATTCAGATTTTTCACAACTGAGCTTTTATTGAATAATGTTGCATCTTTAGCGGCCGGAGAAGAAAACATAAAAGCTTTATGAAAGAGTTTAAGTTTTCCAATTTCTGTTCTTCCCTTTGATGTGTTTTATCTTCTTTTTTTATTTTTTTTTAATAAAAAAATCAGTTGGTTTGGAGTTAAAAGTGAAAACGAGAGAATCAGAGTTAGGGGAAGAGAGTTCTGGCCGACAGAAAAAGGTCCTGCTGGTGGTGGCGTCGGTCTGAAATGAGGTTACAGCGGACAAACAGGAAGACGTGCAAAAGCAGAAATGTTGAGGTGGCCCTGCAAAATGATGGGGGTTTTTTTTTAAAAAAAAAAGAATATTAACACCAATTATGTGCAAACATTAAAGAGTTCAGCTTTAAAATAAAAGTTAAAAACTTTAAATATAACAAACATATCTTATAAAACCACAATTTTAACATTATTTGTGATCCATTTCAGGTCAGCTGAACTAGGGTTGAACAATATGTTAAGTTGCAATCATCAATGCAGAAACAGCAATATTTCTTTGAATATAATATTTAAAGTGCAACGCATGCAAATTTTGCATTGCATTAATATTTTTTTATAAATTGGAAAGATTCAGGGGGTTTTTGCACTCTATGCTCAAAACTTCACATGTTTTAGTGGCTGAGATGCAAACACTCATAAGGCCAAGAGTCCGGAAATGTGGCAGCATCATAGGAGAGGCTTCCTGGTGTTTGTTTGCTAAACTAAAGCAAATATTTAAGTGCACCGGATAAAACGACACAAAGACATTTTTTTCTGATTGTTCGACATTAAATCAGACTCAGTGTCTCTTATTTTAGCTGAGTTAGAATTACCAAAATGATCTCTATTCAGCAAGAACATTATTTAGGGATTGTTTTTTTGGTAATTCTCAAATTCAAAAGTTGACCTTCATTTGGTCGGTCAGTATCAGAAACGACTGTCTTTTGAATGTTTTGGACGTCGTTCCATGAGTTTCTCCCAGTAGTTTGTTGGAGTTCTGGCCCATTCATCATGACAGAACTGCTGGAGTCACACACACACACACACACCCACACACACACCTTTTCAGATCTTCACTCAACCTCTCCATTGGACTCAGATCATGGCTTTATGATGGCCACACCAAAACATTGACTTTGTTGTCCTTAATCCACTTTGTAGACGTTTTGGCTGTAAATTGAGGTTTATTGTCTATTTGGAAGACCAAACCGTGGCTAAGATTTTACTTATTGATGTCTTTTGATTTTTGTTTCAATATTTCTACATGATTTTCTTTCCTCATGATGTCATTTGTTTTATAAAGTGCACCAGTTCCTCCTGCTGCTGCCAGTTCTCATTATGTTTCCTGGCATTTAGAAAACAGAAATAATTTTGATGATTGTATCTCAGCAGAAACAAGAGTAATTTGATCTGATTTCACTTCAGACAGTGAGTGGAAAATAAGTGTATGTGTATTTTATTCAGAGTTCATAATTATCTACTGAGTAACATGATGTGTTTCTGGTAATCATGGAGGAAAGTGGGCTGGATCTTCTAGCTGAGCTGTTGCTCCCTTAAAGGTCATGGATTTCATAACTTTGCGTCTCATTCTGGTTTGAAACTGAAACAAAGCGTCCAGCGTCTTCTGGAGTTCAGTTGGATGTTTCCCTTCAGGTTCTGTGCTGCGACCCATTTGGTTTAGCTGCCGTCTCGTCTTGGTACTACGAGGAGAAGAAGTTCTCCTTTTCTCAGAACGTCACGTCGTGTTCAGATTTTTCTTGTCTCTCACATTTTAAATAGCTGGAAGGATTTAGAGATTGTGAGATCAGCTTTGAGGTTAGAAGCACAACCGTTTTGGTTACATTTGGGGACGATTGTGGTTTTTAATGAAATATCCAGAGATCAGTGGGTCAGAGGTTCCTGCTTCTTTGCCCAATGTATCTTTAATTTTTATTATTCTGCTCTAACAATTTGTAAGAGCAGCTTGCCACAAGGAGGAACCGTGTTGTTATTTCATACAGCTTCTTATTATCATACTGAGAGATTTTCTATGAAACTGTGACTCGGGAAATGGTTTATTCACTGCTGGTTTAACTTCACAGAAATTGAAACTTGTTCAAAGTTATTTGGTAATTGCGTACCATTTCTGCTCTTTAGAACTTTTGCCATGACTGAGAAAAGTTTCCATCCACCAGAGGAACTTTATTTTTAATATTAAACCAGCAAAATGACGCTGCAGCAGGAAGCAGATCCAGCCGCCCACAGCAAAGGCAGTTCAGGCTTAACTTTAAAGTCAGAGGACCCTGTGGTAGTGTGTGCCGCTCAGTTTTTGTGGTCAGGGCAGAGAAAACAGGATGCAACACTCACATCATCCAACAGCAGCAAGACGCTGAAACAAAAGATTCAACGCAGAAAGCTACAGAGTTTCATTTTGACTGGAGGGCTTTGAATCCCAGGGAAGCATCAAATGAAGTATTCACAGCTGCTGAACTTTTTCTCATTTGCAATGGCAAGCTTGACTGTATGCTAAGACCTGCAAACGGCCTGTTCTTCTATAGCGCTTTAGCAAGTGTAGACCAATGTTTCCCAACCCTGGTCCTCAAGGCACACTGTCCTACATGTTTTAGAGGTTTCCCTGCTTTAATGTGCCTGATTCAACTGATTGCAGTTCAACAACCGCCTGTTAATCAGTCATCAATTGAAATCAGCTGGACTGAAGCAAGGAAATACCAAAAACATGCAGGGCAGTGAAGCCTTGAGGACCAGGGCTGGGAGACACTGGTCTAGAGAACCCCAAAGCACTTCACAGTACATCCAGTCATTCACCCATTGACACACATTCACATGCTGATGGGGTCATTGGGATTGGGATTTACCAAGACGAGAGAAAGTTGTGGATAAGCTTAAAGCAAGTACAAAGCAATTAGGATATAGGAGAATAAAGTAGTCTAGTCAGATAAAACCAAAAGTTAACTGTCATGTAAAACAACATGTTATCACATCATCTTGATTGTCTATTAATCATGCTCTTCTTTTGTTTCTTTTTCTGTCTGATCCAAAGCTTGTAACAAATATGCAGCAACAGGCCAAAACGCCAACATTGCTCTGGGATACACCCTGAACCCTACTAATGCTTTGAGGTGGAAGTTTGAAAAAACGACAGTTATTTACATAAAAGCCGGAAAAGTAGTCACAAAGGATGGGGGTGAAACTCATGCAAATGGATCCCTCAAACTGACAAATCTGAAGAAGGAACAAGAAGGACTTTACATATCTGAGGTTTTTGATGAAAATGGAAAAGAGCTGGCCAAGAAGGAAGCACAATTATGCATAGTAGGTAGGTATAAATGTCTTTAAGTTGGACATTCATCTCTATTTTAGATGCTCTACTTGATCTTTGTCTTTATTTCCTTATTGATTAAAGCTGACTGGTGTCTGGTTTTTGTCGTGGTTTTTATATTTCCCCAATAACTTCTGGTCTCTTTGATCTAATCAAACCTCCTCAGATCCTGTGAAGAAGCCTAAAGTAAACACAATGTGCACGGATCCATATGCACAGTTTGAATGTCCTCTTAACCATGTAAGAACTTGGGTTTTTTTGCATCTTTTTAGCCAATAACTGCAAGATACAGTAACTTTCTGTAGAGCTTTGAATCCTTCTTGCAAATCCAGACAGACTCTTTATGCTCATCATGATTCAGACATGTGATAATAATTTCTTAAATGATTAATCACATTAATTTTTCCTGAAAAGTTCTGCTGTGTAATGGCAATTAGCCTGTTTAACCAAGCTTTCCATCTCATGTGTCCATGTCAAAGTAAAAGCCACAGGAAAACGTTACAATTTGATACATTTTCTTCCTACTAATATTTTTCCATGTATATCTTGTGATGTTAAACCCATGTCTTAAATTGTCCTGAGCAGTTGGATTCTTTTTTTTTTCAGCAAGTTTTCAATCAGTCTTTTGTTTCCATTTTCTTTTAGCAACCTAAAGGTGCAAAGTATGAATGGCTTCAGAATGGAGCCAAGATGAAGAAAAATGAAAATCCTTTTAAGGTTAAAGCAGCAGAAACTAAAAACGACAAATTTGTTTGCAAAGTTTTTAATAAAGCCACTTCTGAAACCAGTGAACCCATAACTCATCCTTGTGCTAAAACAGGTAAATACTTTTGTCAACATGGCTAAGAGCTACTGTGGCATTATGTGCTCCACAATAACTGCTACCTAATGTAAGACAGAATAAAAATTTTGTGGTAAAATAATGTCTACATAGGATACATTTTTCTAATCCTTGTTATCAGTAAAGCATATTTAATTTCTTCATGTTTTTCTTTTTGAAGCTATCCCAGGTCTCCCAGATGAATTGTGGGGAATAAGTATCTGGGTTTTTGTAGGTGGTGGAGGAGGTACGTTTTTAGATTCCTTTGATATAAACTTTTTTTTAATTTTTTTTTTATAATTACTACACTTCTGATGAAACATAATATCTTTGTCTATGTTCAAAATTGGGTAGTACAGATAGCAAGACGCTACCTGCATATGGAAGCAGTATAAATATGGGTTCTAAACTAGCCTGATGGCAAGTTGCTTCAATGCATTGCTGATTTATGCCATATTTATACTCCAGGGAAGTAGAATGTAATAGATAAAATAACTACATTCTGATAACTTGATGATTAGGAATCGTTTCGGGGACCAGTAATCATGCCACTGATTATTTTGTGAAAATATTTTTCAACAATTAGCCTTGAATGAAACAACCAGCTGAGTCATTTAAGTTTTTGTCTTATCATCTTCATCAGGTATTGTTTTATTGCTGATCATCATTGTCATTGCTTGCTGCGTCCGAACTAAGAGAACAAGGAAACTACGTCTAAAAGGTAACATATCTTATTCTTATTGTCAATCATGTCAATAGTCTCATCATTAAAGGCTGATGGAAGCAGCTGTAACTCATTTAACAATCTGGAAAAACATCAGCACTCGCCACTTTTCTTGGGTTATCTGATTAGTACTTCTGGAGCACCCCAAGGCCCTCTGTTTGTAAGTTTGTTTGTTTTTTTTGTTTTTTTTTACCAAGTATTGTTGAGATTCTCCTGTTCATATTTTTTGAACAGATGAGGAAGAGCTCCGTTTGGAGTGGACCAACACCAATCACCATCCCAATCATCCGCCTCTTCCTGACCATCCTCCTCCTCATCATCCCAACCGTCACCATCATCACCAGCACCAGCACCAGCAGCAGCAAGAGCAGCAACAGGCACCGGGCAACACCGGCCCTCGACAGAGCCGCTCCAAGCAAAACCGCCAACCTCGAGCCCGAGCCCCTGAACCCAACAGCCAACCTCAGCCCAGCCCTCGGAGAACTGGACAGGTAGGAGCCGCTCGGTTCCTTCAGGGCTCTAGTTCTGACTTTGACTGGATTGTTAAGATTCAATTTTACTGGTCTTAGCTTAAAGGAAATGTTTCAGTGCTCGATCTGAGCTTGTGTGTCTCCAACTGGTATATATATATTTGTTTTTTGGTCTGACCTTTTGGTTTTCACTTCCTTTAGGCACAGAAACCTGCCAGCGACGCCGATGACGAGCAGCCTCCTCCTCTTCCTCAGCCCAGGAAGAAAGGCCCCAAAACTCAACTGGATTAAAAATCGTCCGAGTTCACTGCTCCACTTTAATGTTTTGTGTGTGTGGGGGTGTGTGTGTGTGTGTGTTCAAACTAAAAAAAAACTTCAGTTCATGCAGATTAACAAACTACAGCCTGCAATGTCGTTGAAAAGCTTTAACGCTGAACTCAAACTAAAAACATTCAAACTCTTTCTGACTTCTATTAAAATGTCACTTTTGATATTTTCTACAGAGGATAAATGAAGTTGAGTATCAACTTTCTCATATATTGATGGGAACTTTCTTACAAACTTTACTGTTTTACTTGAAGGCACTTATTAAATAAGAGTTAAATACTTATCTAGTTAGTATTTAATCATTCATCAATCTCCTACAGTTAGTGCTGTTTTCATACATCAGCTAACATGTAAAGCAATGACTCATTCAGACTAAAAATGTTCTTTTAAAGAGGTTTCTGGTAGATTTAAACATAATTTTAACCATCTCTCTGTACATATTCAGATCTATTGCAAAATTAGTTGAGTAATTCCCACATCAAAAGAGTCTTTGCATCGATAAGTCAAGTCCATGTAACTAAAATAACAGTAATAAATGACATAATTAGCATCATATATTTTAATATGTTAGATTACTTTTGCAGTATTATGAATAATTTATGCTTTTCTGTATATTTGAAACTGATCGTGTCGTTTTTGTTTGTTTTAAATGTTTCAAAACCAGGAGAATCTCATGCCGGCCTATATCTATGTATATTTTTAACTTCTTTTATTTCCTAAGAGGAAATGAAAACAGAACCTGTTAGGGACAGATTGAAGTGGGAGATTTAATTTGTGGATACTTTATTCAGTTGCTGCGTCAAACAATGTGAGAGTTTCCTTGTATGTGTGTAAAAAAAATAATAATAATAAATTGTCATATTACTAATGAATTCTGTTTACTTTAAGACAAAACTCCTCTTAGTCCAAAAAATACTATCACAGAGCGCAACGTGTGTTTAGTTTGCAAATTGTGGTCTACAGTAGATCTAGGTGGCTAAAATCATTCATTGATATGTGAAAATTTGGAAGTTTCAACATTCTTTTTAAAAAACTAAACCCTTTATCATTTTTTTTTTAGGAAAGCAAATCTTGCATTTGTTTGCGTAAATTGTTCCCAGGTCTTCTGGTATTCCTGAAGGCTCCAGCTTATTGGTGCGCTTCCATTTAGCCAAACTATCTAACTTTAGTTTCCAGATTTGTTCGTCTTTGTCTGCTTCTGTTTTCCATTTAAATGCTGCTTGTGGTGCATATTCAGGTATATTAATGTTGTTCCGACATAATTTGTGACTTGCCTTTACCTAGTGATACATGCTGTTATATACAAAAGACAAAAGGATCTCAACCTCCATTATTTATCTTGATTGTCTTTGTTCCATCATTGCATGCTGTAATTTTTTGTTCTATTTTCTATTTTTAAAAGTACAAAAAATAAAAAAAAATATAGCATGGTAGCAACTGCGATTTGACCTTTTTTCAGACTGACGTTTTCACCTTTGCAGGCGGCTTCATTTTCAGGTTGAGTGTGCAGCCCGGTGATGTCTGCATCTTTCACCATATCCTGTGCATTTTTGCTGAAAATGTGTTTGTGGTTTGCTGCTCTGTGTGCATTCGCAGCGCGCCGAGTGCAAGATCGCTATCGTGCTTTTGTGTCGACGTGGAGATGTTTTCCTGCAATGGGAGCAATCATTTTGACCACCATTCACATTGTTGTTTTGTTTTTTTTCCCCTTTGCATTCTGATTACTAGTGAGACTCAAAATGATCTGGTAACTTGGAAGGAGTTAGTCACATTTGGTGCATCAGGCTTAAATGCTGCTGCACCCTGCATCTCAACACCCACACACAAGAGACTTTGTCATCCAGTGACAATGTTTAATTGTGTTCACACTTTTCAACAAAAAAAAGCAGAAATAGCATCTTTAAAGGTTGTTGTATTCACAGTTTGCATGTCGCTATAGTGAAACAATTAAGCCCCAAAAAGATCAACGCAGTTGTTCTGTAGGTTAGCAACTGTTTCTTTGGCATTTTTTTTCCTTTTTAAAGATAATTTTAATGTTTCTACGCTTATCTAAAGATAAGACAAGATTCTATGCTGGAGGATGGTGGTTTTCTTTGTTTTAAAAGCATAATTTGAATACCTAACCGCCGTTAGCTGTGAAAAGACCGTCATCTGCATAACGCTAATGCCTTTAGTTTCTCATGGTCAAAACCTTAGTCAGTAAAGTCGTTTTTTTATTTACAGTGTGGCACATTTTGCAAAATAAGTAAAAAATATTTATGTTTTTGTTTGGTTTTATATATTTAAAAAAAATCATTTATACAGCCGTGATTAGCATGGTGGCATACATTTTTATGCAGCCAGAGTAGCTACAAAACAGATGCATAAAGGGAACATCGTCCACATAACATGGTAGGTTATGTTATGTTTTGATCACTTGAGGAAGGCCCGAGGCCCAAAGCATAACTTTTTATGCTTATCTTTAGGAAATGTTGCTACTTCTCCTGGAGGACGATGACTGACTAATGCGAAGGAAATATTTAGTCAGCAAAGAAAAGTCCAAAAGTGAACACAGAAGCTGGAGTCTGGGATCTGCAGAAAGAGGAACCTTTCAGAACTAAGGTTTCATGCAGAACCATTTCTTGTTGTTGATATATTTCCATCTAGGAAGAAACATGAAGCTTGATGGGAGCACTCACGCCCTCTAGTGGCTGTTTTTCTGCACTGCAGCAACACGAGGAAAGAAACTCAATTTGAGGTTAGTAGAAAGTAACAAAAACGTATTAGGAAGCAAAACATTTCTACAAAACATCAGGGATCTTCTAATAATATCTTTTTTCATCCTGTAAAGTCAACACACACACACACACACACTTGTACTGTCAGGATGTAAGACAGGACCACAAATCATGCATTTTTCTAATCATCCACATAAAAACAAACAGCATTAGGAATCACATTTTATTTTACAGTTTGGATTTTATGA